>VXAD01006095.1:459096-569303 GCA_013399195.1 Dicrurus megarhynchus
GCTGCTGCTGGTTTCCCCCCTTCGCCGCCTTCTCCCTCCCGCCGGGAACTTTTCCTAGCGGCTGGTGGCGGTGCCTCCCCCCGGTGGTGGCAGCGGCGGCGGCGGCTGCTGCGTTCGGCGGTGCCTCCCGGGCCGGGGCTGGGGCTGCTGGGGCTGGTTTTCTCTCGTTTCTGCTGCAGTAAGTGGAACTTTTCCCCTTGGCGGACGGGCGAGGGGGCGGGTGGAGGAAGAGGAGGAGAGAAACCCGAGCCCCGGCAGTGCCGGGGGACGCGGCCGAGTTGAGGGAAACTTTGTGTGGCGCCCGGCGGCGGGGAGGGGTGGTGGGGGCTGCCGGCCGCCCTGCTCTGGGGGAACCGGGCGGGACGTGGCCGGGATGGCGGAGAAGAGAGGGAAGAGAGGGCTCGGCCCGAGCCCTCACCGCGGAGACCCACGGGCGCTTTCGCCGGGGAACACCCGCTGCGGCCGCCGCCGGGAGGGTGTCCCGGGAGGCCGATTTTCCCTGGCGGTCGGGCTGGGCTGACCGCGGCCCGAGTGGGGCAGCAGTGGAAGTTTATTCGCCGTGGCTGGGGCTTCCCCCCGGCGGACGGCAGGTTATCCGCTGTAATTCCCGTCCTGAGCGGCGGGATTTCGCTTGTTTGCGGGAATTCACGGGTTCTTCCCCCCCTTCTCCTTTCCCATCCTGTGGGAAGGACAGAAGGATCTTGGTGTTACCCGGGTGCGCCTCGGGGAAGGAATAGTACGCGCTTTGCCTCTGGCGATGTGGGCTCGTGTCGTTGTTCCCTCTCACCGAGAGTGAAACCCGTGCTAGTTTCGGTGTTGGGTCGCTCGCCGCTGCTGCCGAGGTGGGATTGTTTGCTTGCTCTACATCACCCGCATCCTGAGCAGCTGCTGCCGGGGGCACTGCGGTGCGGGGCCCCGCCGGGCTTGGCGTGACCACTCGCAGGAAAATGCCATCACCGACCCCCCTCTTCTCGTTCATCTTCCTGTGGGGAACAAACAAGCGACGTAGCAGTTGGAAACTGAGCAGGAATTTATTTATTTATTTGTGTTGTACTGCATGCGGTGTAGTGTGTGTAGTGTCATTTTTTTACGGCAGTGGAAGATGAGAGGGGATAAAAGTAGACTTGGACAAGAGCAAATCGAAAACCCTCATCCTGCCGTTATATTCCCAATGCAGTAATGAATAGTTGGCAAGGATATTTTATTATAGGAGACGCTGTGTCCCTTCCCTCTTTAATGAAGGAGGAACAAGTTAGAGGAGGTAGTCTCTGGAGGTTCATGTGATAAAAATACCCAGGAACGAGTAAGCCATGCCACCGTAAAACACTTGTGTAGTATCTGAGAAATGCTTTCTCAGGGAGGGAGTTGAGGCGCTGCTGCTGTAGGATTGTGCTCGTGCATGTAATAGTCTCCCCCCTCTGGCAATGATGTAGCTTTCAAAAAAGACGATTGTTACTAAGTTTGTAAATATTAGTTTCATGTAGTTTGCAAACTTTTTGCACTAGTACTTTTCTCCCTTCCCTTTGTTCAGGGTTATTTCTGCTCTTTTGCAATTAAAAAACTGAAGCTGCAGACTTGACATAACCTTGACAAGCTATTTTTACATCTAAATGTGAAGATAATAGTAACAATGAAGTTAAGAGCATCTGTGCCTAGTGTCATACAGCGAATCAACCATTTTAGTCTTGATAAGTGTAATTCGGATGTCAGTCTTCCCAGTTTCTTTTTTTTTTGCATACGTGAACTTGACTGATAACACTTCGGAACATCCGCCAGAAGCGGCAATGTTGTGTTGAAATAATTTTGCTCTTCGAGCACAAAGTTCTGAATTATAATCTCTGGATAAAAGGGAAAACTTAATAAACCACTAATGACTTTTGGACTTGGAGGTAATCAGCAGGGGAAGGGGGTTTTTTTGTCAATATCTTAGGTTTTAGTTTTCTTTTCACCTTGAAATTTCCCACAGTTGTTTTCATTATCTTTGTAACTGTAACTTGTGACAATGAAGGAAAAGTATTATTGCTGTGGCTTTTAAAAGTTCTCTTAAATATATTTTGAGCATGTTTACTGTTGATGGAAACCAAAACTTACTTTTGGTTGCCTTTTGTCCTGCTACTCAGCCAATTCTGATAATGCTAGCAAAAGGAAGATTTGAAAATGGTACCACAAAAAATCCAAACCCTAGTAGAATCACTACTGTTTGGTCACTACAAGACCAAATCAATTTTTATCCAGTCATTTCGATTGACAGCTAGAAACAATGATTTATTGGAGCTGTAATTCCTTGGAGAATTATTGCCAAAAATGTCTTAACACTCACACCTTGAAAATGAAGGGGGAAAGAGAAAATCTATCAGGAATCTGAAATAACAGCAAGTTTTCTATTTTTGAGTAAAATTAGACCTGCTTTAATAAATGCTGCTCCTTTTTCAAAAGCAAGACCGTTGGGTTCAGGATGTATGTACAGGTACTTCTTCCACTTCTCAAACAGTGCACGATGCAATAAAGCACGTACTAAACTTACGTGATCAAACTAGTGTAACCTTGAGATGGGGGAGATGTTTTGCACCCATAAGAAGCATCATCATAATCTTTAATCTATGAAGTAACTTATTTTGCATTGCAGCAGATATTTTTCAGCTATGCTGTAAATGAGGACCTGTGTGCTACTAAGTAACAGTCCTCATAATTCCAGAGCCTCGTTAGTTTGCACACAGTGAAAAGTCTTTTGCGAAGTTTTTTTGAATGTAAGTATGAATTAAAAATAAGAAAACCATAAAGTGAGGTGAATAGAAAGATGTACAGGACGCATTTTTCAGATATTTTGCTGAAGAAATAATTGTTTTTTTCAATTTGAATTGCTGGTTATGTTAAGCTTCTCTGTAAGGCTAGAAAAAGAAGTGTACATATGTCTTCTAAGATCCCAGTGAATTTTTTTTCTTAAAGCAGCCTGGAATTCAGAACTCCAGACTGGTAGTAGAGCTGGAAGGATTTGATTATAAAGATGTAGATAATATAAGTGTGCAGTGTACCATATAGAAAAATTAAAAAAAAAAAAAGAAGAAAATTCCCAAGTAATTATCGACAAGAACAATCTGACTATAAACCTCTTTACTCATTTTTAGAGTTAAGTCACGGGAAATTAGAATGTCAAGCAAAGCAGGTTACTAACTTGGAAATGGGAAGGTGAGTAGTAGAGTGTTCAGAAAGGCAACAGAATGTGTTTTTTCCTTGTTGTATGTTAAATAATAGTTTGGAAATCCATGTCTAAATATGCATTTATTTTTTGAAAATGGTATGGAAAGAAATGCACATTTGAACAGGTGTTTGGTGAAGCAATACGACAACAGTGAGAGAAGGAATAGGAATGCTCTAGAAGGTATTTGAAAAGTTGGAATGAAACAGTGATGAACCATGTAGTAGGCTGGGCAGTGTATGAAACTGCTGTGTGAAGAAACAGAGCAGGTGCACTGGTAGGAACAACGTATAGGAGAGTTTAAATCTGGATTGTTTGATAATTAGAAAAAAATTTTTAAAAGCTGCCACAAGTTTGTCTGGCCTGTACTTGAGTTTGGAATATAAGGTGTGATCGTTTGAAAGAATTCTTAGCTCTGTTTCATTGTGTTAGGTCTGTCATTTTCAATGTAACTGTTACACTGTGATGCTTCTGGCGTGCAAGAACTCCCATATATATGGAAATGAAGTACAATGTTATTTGAGTTAAGATCTGAACGCTTGGAGTATCATAAAAGAATTGTAGTGGTTTAGCCACTTGTGCTACATAAAAGTTGAACAGTTACTTGATTTAAACAGTGTTTCTCTCTTGCCTTCTTAACTTAATTTTATGTCATGGAATATGAATATTGTTTGATAGTGAAAAAAAGGTGGCTCTAGCGGGATTTTCTTTTTGTGAGATTAGAGAGTCAAGTATCCTGTTTAGAAGTACGGTCAAATCTTGGTTGTTTTCTTCCTAATCCCTTTTATGTAGTATTGCTGGCAGGGTGATATTGAGAAACAAAGGACTGTTCTGTAGCAAAAGCAAAAATATGTTGCCTTTATAGAGCACCTGTACCAGCTGATTACTGTTCAGGTGCTGGTAGTAGAGCTTTTAAGGTAGGCACAATGAGATGTAAATTGCATCTGATGTGAGAAGGGAAAAGGAGTTGGAGAGTGTGTTGCTTCAGAAAGCAGTGTGTGGGGCTAGTGAGCGTAGCATTTGTGGAGCTCAAAGGAAAAAGAAGTTGGAAACTCTAGAGTCAAAAGTCTGAATTTCAATTTGTAGAAACAAAATCCAGAGTGAATGAAATTAGGGTAAGAGAAATATAAAACCTGGTAGACAGAAGATAATCTTGCTAAGTGCCAGCTACCTGCAGTGCTGTTGGTAAATGTTGTCCTTTTTTAGTGTTGATTTGGTTATCTGTTGAAGAGCAATAAACTTTCATGTGGCATTACAGCAGCCTGTTGCTGTGGAGGTGCCCTGCTCTGCTGTTCTGTGGCTGAATTCAGCTTTGTCCAAACAGCTCTTTATTGGAAGGTATGGCTGCAGACTGGTTGGATATGTCTGCAAAGAAGTGAGAGTGCTGAGATTGTGTGTGTTGTCTGCTTGCTCTGGAGCCCCCATACACTGTCTCTTAAAGGTGGCTGTGATTACTTTGCTCTAGCACTATTTGTGTTTGTACTTCTTGTTTCCAGCTTTGAATGAATGTGTTGTATTGAATGAAGATTATTGGAACTTTTGTTGTTTGGTTGGTTGTTTCTTTTACCCCGATGACTTCTGTTCTGATTGGTATGTGGATTGTAATGCAGAAGTTTCTGTCAGGCATTTTCTAAGGCACCTGATAGTTGGAACTGAGTGGCCAGATTTGCTAAGTGAAAAATAGGTATAGGTGCAATTATTTAATTATTATTACTTTGTTATGCCACATGTTGTTGTGTTTTATTGTCATTAGAGGTGGAGGTATATATGGTCTTTAAAGGTACCTTTAACCAAAACTCTTCTGTGTTTCTATAGTTTGGTTTTGGTAGGGTCAGCCTGTCTAAAACAACATTTTTGAACAGTACTTATTTGAAGGGCAGTTGTATTCAGTGCCTCAGAGTTCATAGGTATCTGAAATGCAGTAATGTATTTTTAATGAGAGGATGAAGATGATGAATTCTTTGATTAGGCATGAAATAGGTTGATCAGGCTTTCTTGTTAAAAGTAAAGGGATCATTGTATTATTCTTTACTCCTGGTTAGAAAGCAGAAGGATTGCCTAGAAAAGAGTATCATCTGAGTATGGGAAGAAATCACAAGAAGAGCTAAGAAAGAAAAGGTGGGAATAGCTGAATGTGGAAAAAATACAAGGAAATCTATTAGAAGCAAATAAAGAGTGGCATGTGCAGTAAAGACTGTGTCAAGGAAAAAGATTATTGTGCTTCTGTCGCTGTTGTGGAGAGAGATGATAAAGCTGTTGGGTGAAAGCTTGTCTTACTCCCCTGGATGTCCTAGATGGTGAAGGTGTAAAACAGTGCGTTAAAAGGAGGTGAGGGGTGTATGAGTGAGGCTCCTGAGGGGGCTCATGGCCAGTATTTACACTGATTCTAGAAAAGCTGGCCTGTGGTTGCTTATTACACAGCTTAAGTACATAAGTTTGTGATGAAGAGCTTCAAGGAGTAGCATAACTTCCAAGTCACGGTGAAAAATCCAAACCAACTTTTTTGTGTTATCCAATGCTTGAATGCTTCAGGAATTACTTTTGAGGTAATTAACTTTCAGACTTTGGACTATTTCAAATGTGAACCCAAAAATTGGTCCTTCTGTCCAAAAGTTAGCAATAGAAGAAAATTAGCAGCAGGAATGAAAAAAACCTTTAAAGTCTTAAAGCTTCTGTTGATGTCCTCTATCCTTTTACCTTGCTTTTCCCGAGTGTATGGGAAGGTAAAGGTAGGTAAAGCTTAGCATGTTATCAAGAAAGTCACTTTTAGTTCAGGTAATGAAAAGCAGTAACAAGCTTCCAGGCAATCCTGTTTTATCGTAACTGCATTCTTCTGTTCAGTATTTTTGCTTCTTTTTAGTTGTTTTTCAAGTAATGTACAGGAGTAAAAGCAATTTTAATTTTTTAATAGTGTGAAATAGCATCCGACTTTATTCTCAATATGAAGGCTAGTTGAGTGTAACTCACCTTGAGTTGACAGGGATACTAAGATTATCTGCAGCAGTAGACAGCTCTTGCCCATTCCCCTTCCCCAACCCCCCTCCCACATCAGATTTTCATTATCTGGCATTTAAGATAACTTTATATATCTACAGGGATTCATTGTTTTCTCCTTTTCCATTAGTCAAGGTTTGTATAACATGATAGCTCTTAAACTAGTCCTGGGATTAGTTTGTACAGAGCAGAATGTTTTCCGAAAGTGACTGTTGTTTTGAATACTTGGCAGGTGTTAGTGCTATCAGTGTAATGCAGTGGCCTGTGCAAAATTTGTAGGCATTGAAATGGCAATCTCCTGCTAAAGGTGAATAAAGACTAGTCAAGCAGGTCTCCATAGCTGATATGTGTACAAATGAGTGGAAAAAACCAACTGAGCTATCTTGATGAATTTATTGGTTACTTTTGGATTTATTTTTATTAGCCCCTCAGTCAGAAGATTACAGATTAGTGTTGGATTTAACTTTTTCTTACTCCTGTATTGTGTGGGCATTCTTTGCCCACTTCTGTTGCTTTTTTTGCTCGAAGTACCACCCATGCTGCATGTGGTTAAGCTGAAAACTAATTATTGCTGGGACAAGCATACCTAAAACCAGCCTGTTGAATGAAGAGATGCTGGAGAAAGAATATGAAGAAGTTGAGATCATGTTCAAGATGGGTAACTTAATTTCTTTTCAGTGTACATAATCTGGTAGAAAAATAGTCACTTTAGTCAAGTATAAGTTAAATTACATCAATACCAAGTAACTTCTTCATAGCAACAGAGTAAGTGAGGGAGCAAGACTTCTGTCTCATACATGATCTGGGGGTAATTTCTCTCCCCAAATTCCTTTAATTTCTCCAACATCAACTGTTCGCCCTTGCCACAATAAATAACTAACTCTGATAAGGTTTATTGCTAAGGGTTGGAGAAGTGAAGTCAAGAGCTGTTAAGCTTAACATGATTTTAAATTTATTTGTAAAGATTGATAATTGCATTATAAAAACCCACTTCCCAGCCCTTCACCAGTGCTTCTGTTTCTGTGTTTTAAACACTTCAGTGTGCTTTTGATTTCAACAGATAAAGTTTCTTGAAACAGAAGTAATGTTATTATGACTTCCTTAAAGCACTGTATCATTTAAAAAGACGCTGTAGTTGTAAAGCAATCAACTGTGAGTAATTGATGGTTGTGACCATACCATTAATCACTTTTTGGGAAATTTAAATGCAGCCTGTTGAAAGTTTCAATGTGTTATTGGTAGCCAAGGTAGCATAAAATAATCTGTCTCTGGTAACTAGCAAGTGTGATATAGCCATTTATCCAGGATATGGTGTACAAGAAGAAGCATACTAAATTCTGTGTAGCTGTTTGAGCAGTTTGAGGTATCAGAGGTAGTTCAGGCTTCTGCATGTGGCTTATATGGTCTAGTTCCAATCTTTAAGGTCCCTTCCAACCCAAACCATTCTATGATTCTGTATGTCTAACACAACTGTTAAGTTCAACTGCTGTAAAACAGTAAGGTTTTTTACTATAACCAGATTATCACAGTTGATGTATCAGTGTTTTCACCTGAATATTTAATAACTTATGCTACCTCCTGATAAATCAGAATGCAAACTGTTGTGGAGAAACAGATTTGTGTAAGCTTCATGGAAGATCTTTAAAGGATTCTACAGTGTTCTATCTTCCAGAAGGAGGTGAGAACTTTGTGACTCTCTAGAACTGTTAGTGAAAGTTCTTTTGATGAATTTCCAGAGCTACTCTACAGCTGTGTTTTTTGAGTCTCAAGAGACATGGCTTAGGTATAATAAATTGATGTGGCTACAGATAGGTGAAAACTGAAGTGAAGTGAGGAAAAGCAGTTACCGTGGTGTCTCTACGATCTGAGACTGCTGTGAAAAGAGGTCCTGAATTGATTGCTGTAAGTAAGTAGGACAAGACACTGGACAAAGGAAGAGCAGTGAGTGTTATTAACCTTAAGGGCCTTTTAATAGGGTTTCCTAAACTTTCCTTGTAGCCAAACTGGTGAGATATGTTTTGGGAAGTGGATTATTAGATGGGTGAAATTTTATGTGTCCTGCTGAACTTAGAAGGTTGTGATCAGCTGTATGGGGTCCACCTGGTGGCTTGTCACTGGTGGCACCGGTGCAGGGGCAGTTCATCTGCGTTCTGACCTCTTTTCCAGGATGTAAGGCACTTAAAGCAAGTTTGTGGATACTGTGGATGACTGTGAGGGTTAATTCATCTGCTGGAGATTGGGGCTAATTGGCTGGGATGTCTGCAGGTCAGAAATAACTGTTGGAAACCTTGTGAAATTCAAAAGCAAGTGCCAATCCAAGTCTCTCTGGGGGGGAATGGCCCCATGCAGCAGCAGAGATGTGGTGCAGACTGGTGACAAGTACCTTTACAGGGAAGAACATAAGGGTCCTTGTGGGACAATATGTGACTTTGGGGTGCAAAAGCTGAAGAGCACACTGGGTATGGTCAGCCAGCTGAAAGAAGCAATTTTCTGCTATTCTCTACTATTTGGAGCTTGTGAGACTGCATCAGAAGTTTTGTGCTCTCAAATATGAGGCAGGTGCTGAGGTGCCTGTGAAAGGCCACTATGGTAGGGAGTCAACACATGATGCATGAAGAGGGCCGTAGAAGTGAGTTTGTTCAGCTTTGAGAAATGTCTGAAGTGGGGGATTCTAATTGCTGCTGGCTCTGTTTAACAGGCAGTGAGAGGGGAAAATGAAGACAGATTCTCCTTTGCTATGCACAGGGAAAGGATAAGAGGCAGCAGACACAAGCTACAACAAGGGAAATCACTATAATGTGTTAGCACTGTGTTTTCCCACACAGAATGAAGCACTGAAACAGGTTGTGGAATCTCTGTCCCTGAAAATATTCAGAACCTGAGTATGGTATGACCCCTGAGCAATTTGATCTGTCTTCAAAGTTGGCCTTGCTTTCAGCTGGGGGTGGGATTGGATAGCCTCCAGAAGTCCCTTTCAGTCTAAATGAGCCTCATACTGTGCATGGGCAGGCAGGAGCTAGCATACTATAGTTGCTAGCCCTGGAAGAAAAGTAGAAGTAGTTGGAAGCCTTCTATTTAGATTAAAATGTCAAAGTAAAGTCTGAAACAAGTTTTTCCTATAAATCAGTTTGACTGCTAAAAACTTACTTTAAAATTGGATCCCGTTATTACTTCCTAATGCCAGTTTTACCTGTTAGAGAATTTGTTAAATAAAGACCTGCCTACATCTTTTCTGTTACTTCAGTAAGTAGCCAGAAAGACCAATCCCATACAGCACAGAGCTGGGTAACAGTGTGAGACATACTGAAAATGTAGCTCAGCAGTAAATTGAGCAGCAATTAAACTGCATTCCCTAGGCTGTCATGATGCAGTTCCTGGACAAAAAAGGGTTAACTTTCTGGAATGGCCTGCAGTGAGCTGGCCTTAAGAGCTAAAAAAAAAGCCAGCAGTGTCAGCAATGCAGGGGGCAGCAGGCATCTCATAACTTTGTAATGTAACTGGTAACTCATCAGATTTTGTTATGGACAGCTGAGATTTGCTGCTCCTGACAAAATAAGTTTATATTTCATTGTATGACCACAGTTGTTCAATATTGGCAGATAACACCAAAACTTTACAGGTAATTGAAAATGTGAAGTTGATATTCAGCTGCCTTTCTGAAGTTCTTTGAGACTTTGCTACATTACATAGTGCAAAGTACAGCCTCCCTTTTTACATAGTGCAAAGTACAACCTCCCTTCTCTTCCCCCAGGCCTCAGTTCTCCTGAGAGTAGGTGGTATGTGGAAAGACAACGTGTAAAAAGTGAAGGAATGGTCTACTTAAGGCAGTCAGGGCTTTCCTAGGGTTTGAAGATCTTGTTCCTTCCTCTAGAAGGATGTCATGCACATGTCGGTGTTCCTGACCAGTTTTTAATGGCTTTCTGGTTTCAGTGTGGGAAGTACAATGCTGGGGGCAGGGAATGCTGCATATTTACAAGTGTTGCTGAATGCTTGAAATTTCAGGTACTACTAACTAATTTCACAGAAAAACTGAAACAGAAACTCCCCAGAACCCAAAATCCTGATAACAGTGTTTATTTAAAGCAGTTCAGAAATATTGCTGGTCCAGAAGTTTTTGGTAGCTTTTAGTAGCTGTGTGGACCATGTACACTCATACCACTAAATGCAGTGGGCAGTCTCTCTGATTCTGCCATGTCCATTTCAAGTTGAAGTGATGTTCAGTTCCGTATGACTTGAATTTTTGCCTTATTGTTCCTATGTAAAAATAATATTCTACTAAAGACAAAGATGAATACATCAGTATTTTTTCATTTACCTCATTCTCCCCAAAATGGCTGAAATGCCCTAGATAGTTGGTTTTGTGGAGATTTTGTTTGTTTGTTTTAAATTATCCCTAGTCAGGATGTTTGTGCTTAAAACTTCTGTCTTGGTTAGGTTAGGAATTTCATAGACTTTGCTTTTCAGTATGGCACACCTTTAAATGTTGATAGTTTTGGTTTGTCAAAAACAGCCAGCATTTCTGGTGGTGTATGTCAGAGTTATTTGGGGTTTTTTTGTTGGTTTGTTAAACTGCATTGTGTTGATACTGAAGGAACCAAGACAGGAAAAAGGAAAGCAACCTGTGTACTCTTTACTTTGGCTTCATTGGCTGTTATTAACTGAACAGCTCAGAAATCCTTCTTTCGACCCCTACGTTTGAGGAGGTTAAATATAGCACAGTTCTAGGACATATAACTTGAATGTGATCACGTTTTTATTAAACCTTATGTCTGAACATAAAGTTAAACAGTAATTGTGAAATTCAGAAATTGACAGTTAATTGGTTCTCTGCATTGACTTAAGTTTGCTTTGATAATGAATGAAGAGGTGGAGTCCAAGAAGTGCAGTGTAGTATGGGAAGAACAGAAAATATATAGGTATGGAAAATTAAGTTACTGAATAACAAAATAATTAAGTACTGATATAGTACTGCATAAGTCTGTAAATAAGCACAGAAACACGCTAATTCTTGATTTATATCTTCATCGCTTCCGCTAGCCAGCTGGGCTGACTGTCATTTCAGCATGTGTGCTGTGCAGTCTTATAATTAATATGTAGATTCTGGCTGACCATTGCAGCTTTCCTGTGCTGCCTGGTGTAAATACTGTGAAATGCATGAAAGATCAGGTATTAATTAATTTGACTTCCCCAGTCGCTGAACTTTCCCTGAGGAACAAGGACTACTGAACCAGAGGCAGGGTCTGTCTGATGAAGTAAGGTGGAGGGTTCTTTTCCAAAAGCATTGCTGACTTGTGAGGGGGGTTTTAAACTATGCATGTTGAGATGGCCTCTGATTTTTCTCTAATCTGAAGAGAAGCAAAGATGCAAGGAGTAATCAACAAGTGACCAAGGGAGATATTATGGAAGTTGTTTTTATCCCTTCCATTGTGAAGGCAGCACAAATGAGCACAAGTGCAAACTTAGGATCTCATTGGGATTCCAGCAATGTTGTAGAATAGCTCGCACAACTGGAGTAATGCAATTTGCTGGATTTGTATCTTTCAGGAAAGGCAGGCTGGCAATGTGAGGAAGAGGTCCATAAGAGTGTCTAGAATGCTTGGAGCTAGACTGATGTGGCTAAACAGAGAGCTGGAATTCAGGAAAAGGAGAGTTAGTGAGCTTTGGAAGAAGGGGCAGGCGACTGAGGAGGACTACAAGGATGTTGTGATGTTTGCAGATAGAAAATTAGAAGAGCCAAAGCCCAACTGGAACTTAATCTGGCTACTACTGTAAAAGAAAGTAAAAAATTGTTTTTACGAATACATGAGCAACAAAAGGAGGACTAAGGAAAATCTCCATCCTTTATTGAATGTGGGGTAAGGGTGATGTATATAATGAATTCTTTGCCTCAGTATTTAATGTTAAGACTAGTTGTTCTCTGGGTACCCAGACCTCTGAGCTTGGAAGACAGGGATGGGGAGCAGGAGGAAGCCCCCATAATCCAAGGATAAATGGTCAGTGGCCTGCTGTGCCACTTAGAGACACACACACAAATCTGTGGGGCCAATGGCATCCACCCAAGACTACTGAGAAGGCTGTCAAAAGTGCTCACTAAGCCACTTAGAATCATTTCCCAGCAGTCCTGGTTCTAGTTCACTGGAAGTTAGCAAATGTGATGTCCAGCTACAAGGAGGGCTGGAAGAAGGATCCAGGGGACTACAGGCCTGTCAGCCTGACCTCAGTGCCAGGGAAGGTTATGGAGCAGATCATACTGAATGCCATTACTCTGCATGTGTAGATATGGCACTTAGGGACTTAGTTTAGTGGTGGACTTGGCAGTCTTGGATTAATGGTTGGACTCCGTGATCTTTAAGGTCTTTTCCAGCCTAAACAATTCTGTGATTTTTAAATCCCGCATCTGGACTGAGATAACTCCATTCAATGACATAGGCTGTGGTCCAAGGGGCTGGAAGGCAGCTTGGGAGGCACAGGTATAGGGCCCTGGTGAACAACAGATTGAGCAGTATCAGCAGTTTGTCCTCACAGCAAGGAAAGGTGACCTCATCCTGGCTCTGCTAAGCATGACAGCAGATTGAGGGAAGGGATCCTTTATCTCTCTGTCACTGGAGCACTGTGTCCGGTTTGGGGCTCATGGTGCCAAGAGGACACGGAGCTACCAGGACGGACAGCGGGTCACTGTTGGCTGGAGCACAGGGTGTGTGAGGAGAGGCTGCAAGAGCTGGGCCTGATCAACCTGGAGAAGGGAAAGCTGAGGAAAAGGAACCCTTACTTGCTGCCTGATGAGAACATACCAAGAATGTAGATCAATGCTTTCTTCAGAAATGCCCCCCGCAAGGGAATAGGAACAAGCTGAAGTTTGGCATCCTGAGCCAATGTAAGGAAGTAAAACTTCTCTGTGAGGGAGCAGGTGCCCAAAATATTTGAGGAATCAATGTTCTGTGGTAATATTCCAAATTTGACTGGACAAATCTCCAAGCAGTCTGATATAACTGGACCTAGTTTGAGCAGGACTGAGTGGCCTCTTGAGGTCCCTTGCCTCTTTACCTACATGAAATCATTATTCTTTACATCAATATTAGGGCTTGTTTGCCTTTGCCACTGATAAATGCATTATGAAGAAACCTGTGCCTAGGAGTTCTCTTGTGTTTGTGGGTAAATGCTAGGTGACCTGGTTGGAAATGATCACTATAGCTTACATCTGTGTTTGACATGACCTGTTGAACACTTTGGAGACATCACAGGATTTCTTTGGTAGGTTGGTTGGTTGGTTTTTTCCCTGCCCTCTACAGGCTGGTGCTGATGAATTCCTGGGACTTGAGTCTGAATGCTTCAGTCTGACAAATGAAGTCACAGTGATTAAGTCAAGAATATCTTAATAATGCTCATAATTTAGACTCTGGGATAGACATGAGCTTTTTGGGTAATCTAGCAAGATACGCATTATAACTACCCTCATGGTTAGGATGGCAGCTTATGTAAATACTGCTGTGTAGCAGAAAAGTGACTTGCTACTTTATAATGAAAGAGAAGGAACAGCAGTGAGAAGAATCCTATAGTGAACACTTTGTATTGTATTTTTGGGTTCTGATTGAGTTGCCTTGTTTTATTTCTGTTAGTCTGTGAAATGGCAAGTTTATTATACGGTAGTGTTGAAACAACAACGATTTAACTTGGAAGGAAAGCTGTTTTTTGGACTGGGTTGGCATCTGGAACATCAACCCACATTTTTGCAAGTTTGTGGCTAGGTGGAACAGAATATGCTGCTATGTCACTGGTAACTTGCACGTTTTGAAATGAAGCAGAAGTGATGGATGAGCAGTAACTCCTCAGACTTCTGTGATATTTAGTACCCAGTCCCTCACCCTCAATTTCTTTTCGCCTTAAAAAAAAAAAAAAAGGTGGATATTGTGATAGCATTCAATAGCATTAAATTGCTTCTCCTTCTCAATAAGGAGTGGAGAGGTCTGGAGTCTGGAAGGAAGTGGCAGGGTATTTATCTGACCAGACTGTTTAGCACTCACTGTGATCTGGGAAGTTTTTCTGGAAGAATTCATGTGGTGGAAGCTATGGTTGTAGGTGGTGCTGGAGGATAGTGGATCTTGTCTACTGCATTTCCTGGAGTATGAGGTGCCCTAATTATACATAACTACTAGTTGCTGATAGCAAGTTGGAATAAAGATGAGTTGTGGAGTTTTGAAGTACCTTAAGAAACTGAGTGTTTGAATGGTTAAGCAAGCTGAAGTGTAGATGGATGTTCAGTGATGCCTATAAGGCATCCTTTTGGGAGGAGAGTATTAAACTTCATGTGTATGAATTATTATAATATATAATGTTTGGATAATTG
This sequence comes from Dicrurus megarhynchus, assembly GCA_013399195.1. NCBI lineage: Eukaryota > Metazoa > Chordata > Aves > Passeriformes > Dicruridae > Dicrurus > Dicrurus megarhynchus. The sequence continues at coordinate 473,631 of VXAD01006095.1, forward strand.
CGAAGAAGGCCTTGAGTATGTGATGGTCAGTTCTGTGAACTTTGTCAGAGGTCTGGTTTGAAGGCAGCTGCCTGTACAAGATCCGAACTAGGCACTGCACTCTTGGGAAGCATGTCCTCTGTCATGATGTTGTATTGGCATCCTCTTTGAACTTTAAGTGTAGTAATGCCAGCTTTGAAATTTCTTACCTTGAAGAGTATACTAGAATTGAAACCTTTTAAGAATAAACTGATGTCCAAAAGGTGTCAATTTTTGTGTAATGTGTGACATTGTCTGTATCATGAAAGGCAGTTTATATATAGAAGTCAGAAAAGCTGAAGCACTAGCTGACTAAAACTACATGATTAGGTGTTCCTGTATATTTCCTGAATGGAATTTGTCATCACCTTGAACTCACAGCCCTGCAAATAAATGAAGAAATTGAGCTTTTAAAATAAAATTTAAGCAAGCAACATTAAAGTTATGTCTAAGCATAAGGTTATAACTCAACTTATTATTGAGCATGCTCAGAAGGAGTTATTTTTCTCAAAGCTGAAGGGTGTCATTTCTCTTAAATCTTACTTGTTGCTGACTTGTTTGTAAGGAGTGGTTTGAGGATGCCACAGTGACTTAGCTAAGGACAAACTGAGGTTAACAGAGATTTCATGGGCACTTAAATATACAACTTTAAAGAGTTAAAAGCTTTTTACAAAACACATGACAAAAGATGAATATCTGCTTGTGGATCAGAATACAAAAAAATAAGTCATAGAGGAGACTGGTCACCTGCTGTGAGCTGGCCATTGCTCTGATAAAGAGGAGAACCTTTACTGAAAAAAGTAACTAAAGGATACAAATAGAAGGAAATGAGCAATATTTGATAAGAAAGTAGGTATTTATTTGAACAAGTTGCAAAATTCAAGCTAAACCCAAATACAGCTGACCTGAGGATGAAAAAACTATCTGAAAGTGCTCTGTTTTAGGTAAGTATGTGTTAGCTGAAAGCACTGGTGCTCTGTTTCGTAATGTATTTTAAGTTCTACTAACAGAGCATTAAAAATGAAATTAATTTGCCATTCTAGAGATCTTCAGAGTTCATTTCTATTTTGTGTTTTCATTATTTCCTTCATGTATAACTGGATTGGTTTCTTGATTTGCAAAGCAAGTGGAGGATAGTCTTAAACACAGGTGAAGAAACAGCAGGTTGCTAGGAAGAGGACTGGGAATGAGACTTGTAAAAGCAGTGTATTCTGAAATCTTCTCACAGTAATAAAGTCTGGATGAACCCAATGGTCATGCTAGAGCAAGTAGTATAAGTGTATAGAATGGAATGTTGCAAGTAAGTTCCTGAAATGCGAACTTTTCATTAAGTCCTTCAGCATGTGTGTCATATTGGCTAACAAGAATTTGAAGGAAGACTGGGTCATTACTTTACTAGAAATGTCTGTTAATCTTACAATAATGAAGCCAATAAAATCCTTGATCATGTACGGGATCATCTTAGGTTAGTTTGGGAGTTTGGTTGTTTTTTTTTTTTTTTTTAATTACTAAATATCAAACCTTTCTAAAGGTTGGGGAGGTTTGTCATTTTGGCCAGGGTGTTAATTTGAGAAATTCATGTTCTGTAGTACCAAAGGTTTTCTTTATTTCATTGGGCTTGATTACTTGTTTTTTGTGCTTCTGGTTTTGTTTTTTTTACCGCTTTACTGGTTTATCTCCTGCCTAATCTTCTCAGGCATTCTCTTTTTGCAGTGTAAGTACTTTAGGACCTTTATCAGGTTATCTTTTATGAGAAGAATAATCAGTTGTTCCAATCCTTTCTTGTAGGTCATGTTTTCTAGGCCTTTGAGCACACACCACTTTCAGACTCTCTAGATGGCTAATATATGATGTGTGCTGTTCAAGCTGAACAACTCCAGATGGAGCCTCACTGATGTTGGCTAGAGCAGAGTATACTTTTATATTAGCATATTCTATAGTGTCACTTTCAATTCTTGAAATGTAATCACTGTACACTTGCTGTAGCTTCCAGAACACTCTTTGGTTTCTAACCAGTTATTTAACATCCTGTATGTGTTATTTAGACCTATTCCTGCTGGCTACTAGTCTAATTTGGACCCACTACAGCTTGAAGGTTTTTTTCTGCCTGACTGGGAAAAGTTTGTTATATGTAACTTCACTTGTTTCTCTGTATATAATGCATTAGTCAGCAGCCCCACCAAGATTCAGATGTACAACTCTCCTTTTGACCTCCAGTTATCTGTTAAATATTTTGGTTATGTGTTTAAACTGGATGCTACATAGGAGGACTTCAGCCTTTCCCACCAGATCAGTTTGTCAGAACTATTGACTCATCTTTTGTGTTTCAGAAGGTTTGTAAGATCATCTGGAACTCTTTAACGAACTTTCCAGTCAGAGGTTTGAGTTACATTAAGGATTACTTGTTTCAATCTCTTCTGCATATTTATACCTATAGCTTTGATACTCAGGGATTTGAATTTATTTAAATGGCAGTGTGAAGCATTTTGTGGTGGTTAGGAAGTAGTGGTGTGTACATGGATAACTTTTGAACTACTTGTTTACTCTTACTACTAGTTTTTTGAAGGAGTGGGACTTAGAATGAGATGTTCTCCTCCAGTCCTGCTTTTGAGCCTGGCCCATTTGTTGGAAAAAGAGTACCTCATTGTCTTACTTATTTCCTTTTAAAGGAGGTGGGGTTGGAAGATTTGGTTAAACAGAGTTGGAAATATTCATTACAGAAGAACTTCCAGCTGCCTCATAGCATCCCTTACTTATTAGTTCAACATGTTTTGTAAACATCTGAAAGCTCAGTATCAGGACAAACATGTATGTCTTAAATTGCTATGTGTTAATATGTATAGAAGATTGTAATGTAAGAACATGTAAAATGGACATTGATGTTAATATGGTTTAAGTCGAAATTCCAGATGAAGTTTTAAACTTCATGGGACTTTGTAAACATTCTTAGTGAGCAGTTCCATTTAAAATTTCAACCTTATAAAATTGGCTAAGAGTGTCCTTCCCATTTGAATCATGAGCATAACATTCTTTAACTTCCTCTAGCATCTTAGATTGCCTGTCCTGCTGCTTGATCCTAAAGGTCTGTGCAGCATGGTAGGAAACAGAGTGTAGGCAGGGGCACAGGTGCTGTCTTGTGTGGAGTTAAACTAGAACAGAAGCACCACTTCACATGTGAAAATGGCATTCTGAAATAAGAATGGTGGGTAACAGCCATGTCTGACCTCAAGGACAGAGCTTTTTTAAGCTCCAACTCATGACTGTATGAGTTCGGCTCAAGCTAATGTTAAACTCTGAGTTGCAACTACTTTGACTTTGTGTTGCATTTGAAAGGAATATGATGAATGTGTCTTTACAAACAGACCTGCAAATCTGCTTGTAAATAGGACTAGGAGCTTAGAGATAGGGAAGTAACAGAAGAAAACTCTCAGTTCTAGAAGATGTTACTAATCAGCACCGACTGTAGCTCAGCCAAGGCCATGTTACATTCCTGAACCTAGAGAAAAAGAACAAAAATGTAACAGAATTATGAATAGGTTTTTTTTCTTTTATATAACAAAAAGGGGGATGCATATTAGAGGGGGACATAGAATAGGCAATTTGAGAAGTCTGTACCTTCTGAGTACCTCAGCCAATGGGGAAAGGAAGAGGGTGTTGCAGCCAGGAATTAGGATAAAAAGGGGGTTGCATCCCCCCAACAGTTCAAGAAATCCCCATGGGAAATGCCCATGGCCTCTGCCTTTATTCGAATAAAGTTACAGGACTCCTCTGTCTCCTTTTTGGACTTTAACCTCTGGTGTTTGTGAGTTAATTTTCCTGTCACATTGGAGTAAAGTGTCTCTTTGAAATCTGTTTCTTTGCTTTCTGTGTTGCAAATGTCAGCCTTGTCGATAATTGTTTATTGTGGAGCTGAAGAGGTTTGCATACTTTGTCATCTTTGACTCCTTTGTGCTAGGATGACAGTTCTTCTTCCACTATTGCATTACCTGGCCTTTTAACAGGCAGTGTGAGTCCTCCCTCTGGGATCTGGTTGCTATCTTGCAAATAGTAGCTGTAGCCTTCCCAACAATTATTACTATTCCCTGCTCTCTCTATGTAGATACATATGTTGATTCAGCAACTAGAGGGAGATAACTGACAGTCTCTTCCAGCAGCTGTGGGGAATAAAGGAGCAGAGTAACACAAGCCTCCTGGCTCAATGGTGTGATATCTTGTCAGCTGTACTCTTAGGAGCAGCCAGATGGAGGTTCAGAGTATTTCAGAATTCTGCAGAACATCCTGTGATATCACTTAACTGAGAATCTGTCTGTCTTGAGTTTGATGTTAGTAAAACCCTTCAGCAACAGTTAACTTTTGAGACAGCACTGAAATTAAGAGACTGACCTCTTCATGCATTCCCATGCTCAAGCAGTTCTTGTTGCCAGTCTCTTTGATTTTTAGGTATGCTTGGAAAAATACAACTTTGTGTAACTTTATTTTATAATTTTCAACTAGAAATGATGCTTCTGTTACTATGGTATTTTGTAAGAAGTCAGGCTAAAGTCATCTAGAGGAGAGCTGCTCATGCCATAAACAAAGTTAAGACTGGAACCTCATTTTGGGTCATTTGCAAGTGTAAAAAGTTAACATTCAGAAGTTAATAGAACCATTTCCAAGCGGTGGATTTGCATGAGCTACATCATAATATTCTTAGTTTCCTGCTGGTATTAGATAAAGCTGACCTCTGATTCAAAAGATAGAATCCCTTGAACTTCAGTAAAATAAAAAAGCAGCCTGAGAGTTTCAGTAGTCTAGGCTTTAGACTACTGAATTGCTATGCCTCATTTCATCAAAACTTTTTACATTCTGGTAGGCTTTTGTATGCATTGTGTGCTAAACACTGAACAAGTTTTTAAGATTTGCTCTCTGAGATGGAAGTAATACATCCCTGGTTTTCTTCTTTAAAAAAATGAGGCAAGTACTGTACAGAAAAGGGAACTTGAGCTGAGCCCTGTAAATGCAATGCTTATGGTAGCTAATCTTGTGCTGTTGTTTAATCCCAGCTCGCTTGCCCCCAAAAAATTGATTGACAAACTAGCGCTCCAAGCAAGGGTTGTGACAAAGCAGATCCCTTAGGTGAGAGTAACACTAGGTTATAATACTATCTCTTTGATGTAAGTGCAGTTTCTTCCTAAGTCCTTTCTTAGCACTTCTAGTTGGAAGCCGCTGTTGAGGCATTTTGTACTACTTAGTCTTGAATCTCTCCCATTCCTTGGTTCTGATCTTTTTTTGACTCAGTAATTTGATTGTGTCCCGGTGCTCAAAAGACACACTACTTGTTCCCAGTCATTTAAGCATTTATTTTTATAAAGCCTCAAGTTGAGGTTTCAGCTTGTTTTCTGCAGTGTCTTAAAGTGATTTGCTTTTCCAGCTAAACAAATCTCAAAATGCCACTAGATTTGTGGGCCTGTGCTCATTGCATCTGTTACATTGCCACTTGTGATTGACTGAGCTAATTCAGAAGGTGAAATCAGGAAGAGAACAAGTGAGGTTTTGTAGGTAGGGGTCTTTTAGGTATCTGATGAGTGCTGACACAGGAGGAGGACTGCAAGAATAAGCTTTCTGATGTCAGCTGAAATTGAACTGACCTAACGGTAATGCTTAGCCTGACCTTAAGAGTGTTCCATGGGAAGTTCTGCTGACATAGCAACTTACTGTAACCAAAATGGGATGTTCTTCTTGTTCTGAGCCATTCTTGATTGGAACTCAGTTCTGAGTTCCCTGCCACTAGTGTATGCTAAGGCCACATATCCATGAGCTGAATAACTCGCTGCTAGACAGCAAAAAATTCAGTTTTATGCTCTTTTGTAGCTTGGGCATGTTGTCTTGTGGAAATAGTTGGCAGGTTATGGGAAATCAGTGGCTAGAAAGTGTCCATATGGTCACCCTGTCTTGCCGGAAGTGTGCTGTTAAGCAGGTAACAGCATGCATTTCTTTTATTATTAGACATGTGCATGGCTGCTTCATACAGAAAATCTAAATCTGCTGTTTATTGCAAAAAAATAACAGGCCTGTAAACGTGGAAAGTATTCTGTCATTTCATAGCATGAATGCTTTGTTGTTTTAAGAAGGTTGTCATATAATTCATCAGTTTCTTTTCTTCAGTTAGTGGTAGAAGCTTAATTAAGAATTGATATTGGACAGATTGTTATCATGGTCAGTATTTGATAGCACCTAGTTCTGTGGCTTTTAATGCTAGAAATGAGCCTTAGGGATTTGTTTGGTTTTGTTTACTCTTCAAACTTTTTGTCAAGTTGTGTGGGTAGAGTCAGCGCCTCGCTGTTTCAGGTAAGATTCTTGATTTTATTGCCAGCATGGCATTGGATCACTGTGATCAAAAATCAGTTAGTGCTTAGGGACTTAGCTAAAAATGAATCATGTAAAGGTGCTTGAGATGGCAATCTCATCAGGCTGCATGTGAAATGGTACAGAACAAGCTTACGTCTTCCAAGGGAGCAAAAAGGAAGGGGAAGGCAGATCTGTAAAAACTTGGACAAATATAAAGAAAAAAGTAAGAAAACCTCATGATGCTGTGTTTACCTTGAGAAATTACAAAACATCTTAATTATTAATTGAATACAAAGTGTATCCATACAGTTTGTTGAGGATGACAGACTTAAATACTGTGAACATGAAGCAGAGGTGGTCAGATTTCAGTATTAGTTTTCAAGAGGAGGAGGACTAGTCCTCATTAAAACAAGAAATGTATCTCCTATGTGCTAGTGCTTTGGATCAGTTAAGGACCTCAATAGGGTGGTCTTGAAGTGTCTTGTTCTTCAGAACCTTGTGCGTTGTAAGCCTCTAAATGTGTTATTTTGGAGGAGACATGTAGCTCATTATTCAACTACAACCTGTGAGCAAAAAAATGACTCTTGAGTGGAAGTCTTTATATCAAAGGAAATACTTACCTTAGAGTCTTGGGTCTTGGAGAGCCCTGAATATCTGCATGATAATTAACTTTCTAGTTTGAACTAATAGCTTGATTGCTCTGCAGCTAAAGCTAGTTAAATAATAACTGGATAGAGATTAAAACAAGAGTTACTGTTCCAAATTAAATATGTTGCATTGGCACTTCAGATTTAAACTGTTTCTAGAGCTTTAAACTTTGGAGTCTATATGCTGTTGTATGAGCTGTATGTAAGTTCAAGTTAAATGATTGTCATAGATAAGCTGATTTTGTGTTTAATTTTTTTTTTTTTTTTTGGTCTTTGGAGTTTGAACATCTATCAGAAGAAGAGATAAATATAAAAAATGTAAAATTTGGAGTAGTTATCTGTTAGCTCGACCTCCCATGCTGGAGGTGAAGGGAAAAGATCTAACTGATCAACATTCTATAGTGTGTTTATGTCTATAAATATATATGGGTCCTGCTCAGTTCAGTCTGAAAATCTTGAAAATAGCAGCAATGAAGAAGTTTGACTTCTGAAAATATTCATGTAATTCATGTGAGAACACAATGTTCTCATGGCACAAATGAGCTGTTACAAGTATTCTTTTGTGGGAGAATTGTTGAGTATATACTTTTTAAATGTGCTATGGTCATCTTTATGTTGTTAAAGCCTCCAATTACTGGGAGCAGAGTTGTCAAAAATAAAAAAAAAAAGTAAAAGGAAACAAAAAAAGCTTGTGTTCAGTTAACTGGATGTTTTTCCAGTCCAGTTTGTTAACCTCCCCAGAAGTCTGAGCAGTTTTTGTAAGGTCACTTTTGGGGGGCTTTTCTGTACTGAGTTGATTGGGCTAATTATTATGTTAAAGCTTAATACAGGTTAATTCAGTAGATTTAAATGTTGCAAAATGCTGTTTTCTGAATGAAAGTGTGTTTTTCTTTACTTAAATTACATTACAGAATATGTATATCCTGTACATTCTGAAATACATTTCAGAAATGTGACTTGTGAGCGTTATTTATAAGGTAGAAAGTAATAGTCAAATACTTTTTAAGGAGCACTCCACCTTATGCTTAAATGTAGCAGTGGCAAGTGGAGACAGTTTGGGCAGAACTCTGCACATGCCAGTTTGCAAATAGTTTTCCTCTTTCCAGTGTCTGTCATCATAATGTGTTAGATAAGAGGCATGAGGAGAATAGACAGAATGTTCTTGCACTACTTGTCATGGCAGATATTCTCTATATGAAGCATATTAGGGGCTTTTTGACTTTTCTTGCTATTTTTTGTCCCCTCACGAGCCCCACTTAGTGACTGATGTATCAACAATATTGATCTAAAGTTCTGGCTTAGTTTGATTTATTTTTGTAACTTAAGGTGTTCATGCTGTTGATGTTAGTCAGTAGTTTTATACTGAACAAATCCATAACTAAATCACTTTTTTGAGTGACTTCATTGACTCAGAAATGGTTTGAACAATGAAAAATCAATTGATGGGAAGTGGAAAGCTTTTAACAATGGACTTGGTGTATGGAGCCTTTTTTCCTGAACACATGGCTTGCCTTTTGTGTGAACTTGGTGAGTGAAAAGGCAGCTCATGTCTCAAGTTGAATGACTTCTTCATGCTTAGGAGAATGGGGCTAGTAAAATTTATACATGGCTTTTGCTTTATCAGTGAACTGCCTCAGTAACAGCCTGGGTACAGATTTGGTGTCTGAGGGGAGAATCAGAGCATTTGAAATAGCTCTGTTAAAATCTGAGCACAGGAAAAAGAAATACGCTGTGGACTAAGACTTTGGTTCTTTTTCATCAGGTTAGTTTGCTCTGAGAGAACTAATGAGTGAAGTTTCTGGAGCATCTGTTTGGCAAAAGAAATCGTGAACCTGTGGCATATTGAACTGCTTTGTCCTAGTGGATTTCCTTTTTTGAATGGGGGATGGTGTAAAATGCTGAGCTCAGAATGTAGTTGCTACTGTGGAAGGCATTTTAGGTATTAAACAGAAATACAATGAAACCTAAGCAAGCACTTGACTATGCCTACTCTTACATATTTACTGTGTGAGAGAAGATCTTGTGAAAAGACACCCCACTAGAGTGTAGCAGAAAGATTGCATATGTATAATGGTAAATGTCTTCATTAGGAAGTAGGGTAGGAAAGTTCACGTTGAGTTCTTTGAGTGACTATCACTGTAAACATGGAGGTTTGTGGGATTTTGATTGGGGCTTTTTTGTTTGTTTTTTTAATTGCTGCTTTGCTTTTGAAGTATTTACTGGTATGGTAAGTACTAAAAGTTTCACTTATTTCTACTTACAAAAGATACGACTTAAAGATTATTTAAGGAGAAACACAAGTGTAGTAGTTTAACTTAAGTTTTTGCTTGATGCTCTGTATCAGTAATCAGACTACTAAAAAGTACCATGTCTTGTTACTGGTTTTTTGGTAAATGTAAATTGACAAAATGTTCATATCTAGTTAAATTCCCAAAAGACTGTTACACCAGTTACACAGTTGTCAGGTCATTTTTATATGAAGTTGTGTATTAGTGGTAGTATTCTCTGAAAAATGGTTGATCTGTGCCTAGCTTTGATGGTTTTGCTTGAAATATGTTTCTGTGGTATTTCCACGCTGCTGTGAATCAGTTATTCAGAAAAAAGTGGGAATTCTCTTCTAAAAAGGTAAGCTAATTACTGAAGAAGGCTTACTGTGAAAAGCAAAAGACATAACTTTCGTGTATAGCAACTAACAATTGCTTTGTTTTTAGGTGCCTTAGCTGGACCAGTTGTTGATCCACATGTGACAGCAGTTTGGGGGAAGAAGGTTGCACTGAAATGCATGATAGATGTAAATGAAACAATAACACAAGTTTCTTGGGAGAAGATATATGGTAAAATTTCACAGACTATTGCTGTTCATCACCCTGAATATGGAATATCTGTTCAAGGAGAATACCAAGGAAGAGTGGCATTTAAAAACTACTCACTTACTGATGCAACAATCATCTTAAAAAATGTAAGCTTTTCTGATGCAGGAGAATATATTTGCAAGGCAGTTACATTCCCACTTGGAAATACACAGTCGTCAACAACTTTAACAGTACTAGGTAAGTCAGCTTCTTTTTGAAATGAGGAAAATTCTTAACTTACTAGTAAGTTGTATTTTACCATTTAACTTAATGCAAAATGTATGTTTGCTGCTCTTTCATTACAGGTGTGTTATTTTTACTAATGTCATAGAGGAGACTTCTTTTGGGTCTTACTTCTTTAGAACTTATTTGACTGTCTAGTTATTAAAAATAAATAACTGGTTCCTATTTAGGCATTGTGCTAATACAGACATTTAGTTTGTATTAGCACAGTGCTTTAGAACTTTGACAGGCAATGCTGATACCAGGGACTTGTGTGTATGTGCTGAGAAGCTGCTGAACATGGCTTTAGCTACCACCTTGGCTGAATTCCCTCATAAATTCCCTCAGTTAGTACTGAGTAGTCACTGGTCTTCAGAAAAAGCACGTATTTCCAAGCCCTGCTGATGACTGGTTGTCTCAGTGAAATAATCTATCATCTGTAATTAGGTTAGAATTCCCAGTGAGGTGGTAGATGACCCATGCCTGGAAACATTCAGACAGGACTCGGAGCAGCCTGGTGTAGTTGAAGATATCCCTGCTTATTGCTAGGGCATTGGACTGGATGACCTTCAAGAAGTCCCTTCCAACTCAATTCTATGATTTTATAAATGTGTTGCTAGCATGATAATTTAATATAGCTGCTTGGGGCTGGTGGTGTAAACTGTTCTTTGCACAGTGTAAATGTAAAGGAAAACTGTCTAGATGACTGCTGGGAGTTGTGGGAAGAGGCAGTTTAAGCTCTTGACTGTGGATAGTCATAATGTGAAGCTTTTATAAACTTGGGGGTTTGTTTACACTAATTTTGTCCCTCTTGTTGAGGGTTGAGTATTGCTGTCATAAGGAATTAGTGCTGAAGTGCAAGTAACTCGGGTGTTACTGCAGTGTAAGGTAAAACAATTACTCTGGAACTTGAAAGCCTGTTATTAAATTGCCCTCTCCTTACAATAGTATGCCTCTTGTACTAGGGTAAGGTACTTCTGTATCTACTGGCAGGAGTCAACTGATATTTTCTGTAGCTGAGGTGGTCATCAATACCTCTTTCTGTAAGCAGATGTGCTTTTTAGAATCATCTCTTAGTCTTCAATACCTGCTTTTAATAGTAGTAGAATACTCAATGGGATTAATCAGATGGCTTTAGCACAGGATGTAAACTGGTTTTCACCACAAGGGGGGGCAAAATAAATGCATCAAAGCAACCGGCTTAATGCAATTTGAAACCGTTAACTTGACCAAAATTCTATGTGATGCACAAAGCATGTGGTCTTATGGCTCTTTTTTCGTCTGACTTCCATCTGTACTGCAAGTGGCTGTCTGTGGTTATTGTAGCAGTCTTTTGACTTCAGGTTTCAGCTATTGTGCTTTACCCAGTAAGCAGTGGGAATTTCTTACTGCCTTGCCTCATCTTTTCTAGTCAGTTCCTCTTTCTAAGATTGTTTCTTTTTTTCAGATCCCATTAGTAGTTGTGTCCACTTTGCACTTGTAATTTCAGGTTTTTGGAGGATCTTGGAAAGCACATGTATGTCCTGTGTGCTTATTATTCTACATTTGAAACCGTAGAGGGACCACAACTCGTTTCCTTAGATATATGTTTTGAAAAATTGTAGTTGAAATAGGCAAAGTAGTATTGGTCAGGCATACAGTGGTTCTGATCATAGCTTTTTTCATCATTGATGTAGATGGTTGCCAATTGCTCTAAGTCTCTCAGGACTTGGTATCAGCCTCTAAATGGCAAAACCCAGCTGTTACTTGCAAAGATGCCTTCCCATCCTAGCTAGTGGCAGCTTCACTTGCATGTACTGCTAGGTAGCCAACCCTCTGTTGGACTTAATGTCTTTGGCCTTAGCAGTGTATTTTCCGTCCTTCTAGAAACTTTTTGCTGCACTGACATGCAGGCTTAAACAGTCAAAATACTGGGGAAGTAATGATTTTCAGAATATGCTGTAAATTAATGACTTGTGAACTATGCTGGCCTGAACTCAGCAATTCCAAGCTCATCAGAATCTTAGGGCATGCAGTAGCTCTAATTTAAACCTTGATGTGACTTAAAAAATCTTCAATCTGACTGCGTTCTCCCACTGGGCTAAAAAACTCTCCTTTAAGTAAGGAAAGAAGTTCCTGTCCTAAGGCTGAGGCTGTTTCCAGTTGAAGCAAGATTGCCTTTTTTTCCTAGTCCCTGTCTGTTCTTATTTAGCAAGGAATTTGTTTCCTTCCCATGTGTAGTGGACATACTTAATCATGTAGTAGATGCTTTTATGCTGTAAGGTAGAGACACTGATGACAAATGGAAGAAAAAAATAAGTCCAAGATAAAATGCCCTGTGTTTTGCCACAGTGCACTGATCACTTAAGACCATATTTAGAACCTCTTATGCACCGTGAGTTTAACAGGCTTGCCATGTTTTGTGACTGTACCCACTCGCAGTTTGCTTTGCTTAGTGCTTCATGTTGTCTTAAGGAAATGCACTGTAAAGAAGAGGTTAAGACAGTGAAAATATGAAAATGCTTTTAGGGTCAAAAAAATACATTGAACTTTCCTGAAACTTTGGTTTGTCAAACTTACCTTGTTGAACTTGTGCAAAAATTGGAAAATAATTTTTGTTGGTTTCCCAAGATGCTGACCAAATGAGGCAAACTGGAGTCTCAAGGCAGAAGAGATGCCTTGTCACATGGTAGCTTGCAGAGCTGACATAATTTTTGTTCCTAACTTGAGTGCTGTCCATGACTATTTAAAGTACTTGGCTTGGTTTGACTCTGTCTTGCTAAGTTGGATTTCTCATCATGGGTATTGATAAAGTAGGTCGTCTTCTTCTGCAGCCTAGCTCTTAGCAATGCTACAAGTGAAGGATGATTGTCAAAGGTGTAGGTCTATCACCATGTGAATTAGATCCCAGACACTCTAATGCAGAAATTCTTCCAGTTAGGAATTAAAAGATGATGTATGTTAGGCAGTATAGACACTGGATCCTCTCATTCAATTCTGATGAAGTAATGGTGTTCGAGAAGTGCTAGTTGATGAGATGTACATGTTCTTCTTAAGTACTACAGAATACTCTGGGCCAAGAAAAAGTAGCAAGTATATGACGAATTAGTGAACTGACTGGCCTTAAAACAAACAGGCAACCCCCCCCAAAACTACTAAAACAAGAAAACAACCTTAGTAAGTTAATAATTAAGCATTAATTAGCAAACAGGGTAAGGTACACAGAAAGATAAAGCTTCTGATTTTGAGGCAAGAGAAAATAAAAACTTGAAATATTGTTTTGGAAAGAGGTTAATCAAGTACATGTCAGTTGTGATGAAGGGGATGACAATTCCCAGTGTCTTGGCTGTTGCCAAGGAACTAGTGAATTTAATGGCAGGAGGAAATAATCTTGTTTGTGTTGTAATCATGCCAATTTCATCCAGATCTCCTGTGCCCAGTATGTGTAGAAGCAATTGAAAAAGGCTTATGAAGTACATGAAAACCAAGAAGCAGCTTTTTTGCTTCGAAACGTAATGCAGTAGGATTTAAGGCTCTTGTCTGGATGCTGCATTTTGTTATTTTTTTGTGAAGAGGTATAAGGACTTAAGCAGTGAGAGATTTCGGATTTGTCCATGTTGAACATTAGGTGAAGGTAGAATAAGCAGGGTTAAATTAGGTGGTGGTCATGAGTCAGTGAAAGGGCAAGCACAGATTGGCAAATGAGTTGAGACCTTATGAACAGCTGCACATCTAGCTTCCATGCTTCAGCCATTATGTCTTTAATATTCAAATATTATCCATGACAGAATGTTGCTTTAGATGGAACTCTTACGCTGTGGAAGCAGGTCCTGCTTTTGGATCTTAGGGGACTGGTGGCTTCCTTTGCCAGACATTGTCCTCACCACATTTTTCATTTGACCTGAATAGAGCATAATGTTTCTACTGAGTGGCTGTAGCAGCTTCTCTAATGCTCTCCCAGCTGCCTCCTGTGTCCTCCACCAACACTGTGAGGAATGAAAGTCAGTGAAAATCACACAATTCAGTGTGATTGATGTGGCACACTGAATGGTCCTGGGATAAGAGGACTGCATATAGAAATTACACTTTCAAAAAAAAAAAAAATTACCACGAAAAAACTTCCAAAGCCCATACTTTGGGTGTTGTCTTTTCCAAATTGAAAATGGTAAAACTGTTTCACACTGTGAGAGATGAGATGCCAATGGCCCCTTGTAATTATGGATTCATTCACCAGATACTTCTCTTAATCCATGACTGAAACATCTAGAAAGGTCATAGGATAAGTAGCTGGGCTTCTGCTGGTTTTGCTTTGGTTGCTGGGACAAAGTAGTCCTGAATGATAAACTATAGAAATAAGTATCCTAACAGCAGTTGCTTTCCATTTTTCAGTATGCAGCTATTTAGTTATCTTGCAGTTGGTGTGTAGTATAAGAATCACAATTTATGGGAAGATGTGACAGTAGAAGCCTTATATACATTTTGTGATGTATAAAAAAAACTAAAGCACCGAAACCCATAGGACTGGGAATAAGTATATTTCATGAGGCTGAGTAGTTTTGAATAGTTCACCTTTGTCTCTGGTTGACAAGTGTAAAACCAAGTATTACACAATGAACTCAAACTAACAAATCTCTGGTATCACTTGAGAAAGTAGGTTTTTTCCTAATAACAATAATCATAGGAGAACGTAGGCTTTTTAAATTAGTTTATCATGCTTTCTGGCTACTTGAAGACTTTTTCTTGAAGTACAGTACTGAGTAGTCTGCTTTGGGTCTGGAGATCTCTGCAACTTAGAGTTCTTGTTTACTTACGTATCCCTTCGCAAAGAGGTGGAGGAAAAATTATGCAGTTTCATACTTTTTTAAAAAAGAAAAATCAAAGGAATAGAACATATCAAGCTTTCATTTCCAGCTGAAGTTATTGGAGTCTACAGTTTTGGCATGAAATGCTAATGATAGGTGCTAATTTAGTTGATTTTACTGTTATGGAAATCTTGGGAAGGAAGGAATACAGCAAAAATTAGAATCTTCATGCATATAAATCTCTAAATATAAATTCGGATGTTTACTTCTGCATTTTAGTAATACTACAGAAGCTATTGAAGAAGTCACTACCAGTGATTTGGGGAGAACAAGGCAGTAGTGTTCATGTTAAATCAGGAAAACCAAATTGTGAGTCAAATAACAAAGCTATGTGGTGTCAAGTTCTCCATTGGTTTTAAAGACTTTTTTTCCAGATGATACAATGCTTCATGTGTACATTAGTTCAGATACCCAAGCTTATTGCAGAAAGCGCTAGCTGTTGCTGGTGTTGGAGAGCAGGGAATCAGATTTTGAAAGAAGCTCTATTAGAAGTGCTTCAGATCTGGAAGAGTGAGTGTGGAACTTGGCAGAAAAAAATTCTTATTGGCTTATTTTCAGAAGGGTTACTAACAAATCTCAGAGGGCAGGCATTCAGAGAAACAAAGTAGAAAATAATTTGCTCTCAGTATGTGCCCAAAAAATCTTCAGTTTCATAACAATTTATATTCTTCAAGCACTTCTAAGCATAGAACAGAAAACACATTTTTATAAGGTTATCTATTTAATAGTTGCCTTTCCCTTTAGTGTAGTTGAGCAAATAATAAACCACCTTGTTCGGGCATGAGCAGTGTTAGACTGAGCAGAAAACAGTCAAAAATTGATCCTGGCACTGAAGGGGCTCAAGCTGAAAATATTTGGTACCCAGTTACCTTTGGAAGGTATAGGTAGTTGGAGAACTTGCCAGGTACTGTGAACTCTTCTCTATTCTGTTACAAGATGTGTGTGTGGGTCAGCTTCAATTTATTGGAAAGAAATTCCATGATCTAACTTTTCTCCTTCTTATTGGATACTGAAAGGCACAGAAGTTGCGAGACTTGTCTCTGCTTTGTGATTAGTGAGGGCTGATCCACTGAGGTGGATTCTGAAGCATTATGATGAGTAGCAATGACTTCCCTTCAGAGGACTCCGGTAGCCAGATTAGAGCAAAAGACCAGGATTGTGGAATAAGCTGGTGCACTACTGCAAACCTGTCCCTTACACAACTGGTGACACAAATGGGCTATTCTAAAACAGCCCTGGTTTGTATCCGAAGCACCAGGTCGTTTTTCTGACTTGGGCTGCAACTGGTGGGCGGCTTGTACAGGGCTGAAAGAGATTTGCTAAATCAGAAGGAAATTTTTAAAAAGCTTTTTAGTCTATGGCCCTCAGCAGTAGACTTGTACATGAGGAACTCAACTTCCTTTTAGAAAGAGGTATGTTCCCCAAGTCTTTAAAATTTTGGGGTGAGCAGTGGCTTTACAAGGAGGTCACATCCTTCCATGTGCAGATTTCTTTAGACTTAGTATTGAATTCCATTTTTAAAACTTTTATAGGGATTCATTCACAAGAATGTGTGTATATATATATATATATATATATAGGCAAAATTTTATTTTATATAGAAACAATTACTTTGTATATTGAAAACTTAGATAAATTTTATATACAATTATGTGTATTTCTGTGTACATATTACATCCTTTATGTGATGTGCAGTATGTATATATAATAAAGATGCAGCATGGAAGTCATTTGTATTGTACTGATCAATAAAAGCTTAAACTCTTAATGTTGGGTGTTAAAACACTGAAGGAGCTTTCAAGTGACACAAACTGACAGTATAGATTAATTCTTTAATGCTTGAAAATGTAGCAGAACCTAAGCTTTTTGAAAAAGAACACCTGTGGTGTAATTTCAACCTAATACCTTAAGTCTCTTGTCAGACACTGCAACTGGAGCACTGCAATTGGCATTTTGGACCTAACCACTGTGGAATTCCCTGTCAGTGCATTAAATGTAGTGAATGAACAACACTGAACTTGAATGAGTGGACAAAGGAGGATAGTGTCAGCAGGCCAAAGCCTTGCAGAGCTATCATCTCTTGAGATATGCGTAGTCTTATGTCTAGGATGTCTGATTAACATGAGCATTTGTAAATGGATTAGATTTTGTCTAACTTTTACATAATGACAGTTTCAAAGATGTGGAGTCTTTCTTGTTTAAATCTACTTTTTCTCCTTCTTCTTAGTTGAACCTGTTGTGAGCTTAACGAAAGGACCAAACCCTCTAATAGATGGTGCAAACAGGACAATAGCAGCCACTTGTACAGCAGCCACTGGAAAACCTGCTGCACAGATTGACTGGGAAGGAGGCCTTGGTGAAATGGAATCCACCTCCACTTTGTTTCCAAATGAAACAGTGACAGTTGTAAGCCAGTATGTGATTGTCCCTACACGATTTGCAAGAGGAAGACACATAACCTGCGTTGTGAGGCACCCTGCCTTTGAAAAGGAGATACGATACCCTTACGTGTTGGACATACAGTGTAAGTATTCTGTGAGGTAATTACTGCCTGGTGTATATCTTGCAACCACCCCCTTAATCAGTGTATTCCTTGCACAGAAAGGAGATGAGCACTTTCTGCTTCAGGAAAATAAAGGAAATGAAAACTGTGTAGAAAAGCTGTGATAAGGGGCAGGTCAGGCAGAAGTAAAAGCTTAGGGTCTCTATATTGAAAATAAAGTCATAAAGCTAGAATACTGTTACATTTCTACTGTTTTGGATATTGAATCATGGGTAAACATGAGGGTTGATCCATAAGCTGTTTATAGTGTCTTACAATTTCAGCAGAATTAAAAAAGAATGCTAATGAAGATTTGTGTTTGAGATGTTAAGTTGAAAATGGGTCAATAAGTTATTTTCAGATTATTCACCAAGCTTTGTCCACTCTAACTAGCGTAAGGAAACAAGAACGTAGTACATACACCTAGCGTTTGTTATTCAGCTTCAGATTGTTCATATAGTTCAAACCTGTACTGGGCTTCTTTAAAAATGTGTGGTTTTTAAAACACATGAATGCAAAGAAAGGTGCCTTACAATGTTGCTTAGTTAAAACCAGTTAAGACAAATAAGCTTTAGGCATGTGGTCCATTTGTTTGTTAGACAGTGCATATATGAACAAAATCAACTATTTCCATGTTGTTCCTTGGTGTTCTATCTTGGCTGTGTGCTGCTTTAAAGTTCCTCAATCACACAAGTCTGTCACTTCAAGCAGAACAAATGTAGCAGCTGGAAAAAGTAGACTTGGCTGTTTGATTTGACACAAATTGGATTTTAGTTTGGTTTTGTTCTGTTTGGTAAAGAATCACTTGTTTTGGCATAAAATAGTGATTAGCACTGCTTTATTTTATTGATCTTGAAGTTCTAGATTGGAGGGCCTTTGATACAGAAATAAAACTAAAGAGGATTTGTTCCCATCATTGTCTCAAACAGTGAATAAGAGAATTGTTTCCTATTGAAAGTGAAGTGAGGATGCAAGTTGGTCTTAATATTTTTATCTGAGATTAGTGTTAATGCATGTTTCAGAATTTCTAACAAAATTGTATAGTAAGGTACACAGCTGCAAGTGAGAAGCAGTGTGTGCTCTTCAGTCTTCCCTGACACGTAGTAGCTTTGCAACTGCTCCTCCGTCTCCACTCCAGAGCTTGTCCCAAATCATTCTGGTTCATTTGTTCCTTGGCTTTTGAATATTTGCCAAGGCCTCTCTAAAATCACCTCCTGGCTTTTTAGAGCCATAACATAATTCTGCATTTTGATGCCAATGGATAATTTAATCTTTATAGTTGACATCTGTTAACTTTTTGATGATTTCCTAATTACCTGGTTTCTCCCAATGTTGTTTCTGATCCTTTGCTCTATCTTTTTAGTGAGAAGTAGTTCTAAGTTGCCATTCCTCACTTCCCAAAAACATGAAACTGATTCTTTTTTTCCTGAAGTCTTCTCACTTCCCCAGGGTGCTGTGTGGTTGCTGAAAACACAGTAGGAAAGTTACACTTTAAAATAATTTGTTCACTGCTGCATATTAATGCTGTAGCTTGGAACTGTATCATGTTCTCTGTATATTTTGGTGGTGGTCTTTAAATTAAAAATCAAAAAGGCAACCAACAACTAAGCACACATCCCCCTCAAAAAAAAACAGAAAAAAAGTACCCATCTGTTCTATTGATCTTGCATGCAATTCACTTTTAATGTAAAAATTGTGATTGTTGATAGATGAAATCTTTTTTTGTCAGATGCCCCAGAAGTTTCAGTAACTGGCTATGATGGAAACTGGTTCATTGGAAGAGGGAATGTTCAGCTCAAATGTAATGCTGATGCAAATCCATTACCTATGGAATTTATGTGGACCAGGTAAATATTTATGAAAAGGGACTTGCCATGTGATTCAAGTGGTATAATCACTTTGCTTACAGTAAATGCATGTTTTGAGAACAAAGAGTACATGACCTGTATTGGTTGTAATGGTTTTATCCAGCTTTTTAAAAGATGTGTGTTTGTATGAACACAAGTGAGTGGATTTCTTGTAAATTTATGTGCCTAAACAGTTTGTCATTACTCTCAGGGTAAAGTCTCTTTAGTTACTCAAGGTAGAGTAAGCTCTGTGTGTTACATGTAGACCAAAGACCAGACCAATAAATTTAGTAAGGATCCAACTGTTATTTATATATGTCTCTAATGAAAGAATTAAAAAGCTTATATAGCATCCACATTTCATAAATTTATGAACTGCCATCCCCATCCCAGGCTTAGCTCAAAATCAGTGTGATAAGAAATTTCAGCACATAAAAATTCCTATGTTTAAAAAAAAAGCTCTTAACAGCACTACCATTTGGTTCTTCAGATGCACTGGGTTCTCAGTTCTCTCATTCGAATTTCAAACATATGTAAGAACTAATCAATACAACCACTGTTCACAATTCTAGAAGAAATAAACCTATTTAAATACATTTAAAGCCATTCAAGCTTCAGATGTCAATGTTAGATTTCCTAAACTTAAAATGGAACAAACTTTTATAGGAAATCTAAATTTTCTGGAATGAACCTGGTGTGCCTTTTGAGCAACAGCAAAACCCATCCAGAAAGCTGTAGTACTGGTGAATGAGGAGCTTCATGTGTAGGGGGTGTAATCTGTGTAAAAGAAGGGTAGTTTGAGCTTGAAGAAATGAGAAATACTGTGTTGAACTGTGTGCTGTTTTACTGGGGACAGATTACAATAGGTTGTAGAACTACCTTACCAACCTTGTACTACCTTGATACTACCTTGTGTCCCTTGGAATCCAAGATGACAGTGTATTTACTGGGATAGTGATATTTTCATGGTTAGTAATATTTTAAAATGTTGCATGTGTGAGAATTTTATTAGAGTAGACCTTTCAAACCAATTGACTGGTTTATGTATCTTGAAATAAATACTTCTGGTACTATGAATTATGGATTATGTGCCTGATGGCTTTTATCAGCTTTATGTGGCTGAAGCAATTCTGGGCAACAGTCACAGCAAAGGAGTAGGAATGTTGTCTTGAACCACATGTTTTGAAGATTGCATTTAATGTGGAGAGTTTGTTTCTTTTCATTTTTTGAGTACCTGTTTTAAAGTGATGGGTGCTTTTCTGTTCAATACTACTTTAAAAATCACTTATTAAATGCTTTCAAGATACTGTCTTCTAGTGATCTAGTTTGAATATTGATTTAGGCCTGCTTAGCTGTTAATAGGTACTTAGATAAATCAAAGTGAGTTTCAATGGCATGAAATTACACAGGTGTTTAATGGGCAGTTGGCAGCTCTGTTAAAATAGTTCCAGGGCCTTTGCCCTTTCCCCTTTTTGTTGTGTTTATACAGTTGTTACTGCAATCTCAGGCAGAATTGTACAGGGAAATGATAGACTTTAAAAAGCCAGTTGATAAAAAAAAAATTTTTTAACCAGTTGTTTCCCCAAGTGTATCACCAAGTACCACATTCCATTTCAGTGCTGTAATTTAGACAGAAAAGTGATGTGAGATGAGAAAAAGCAGCTCAGGAGAGGACAAACCACTTGAATTCTTGCTCAGAAGTTCTAGTCAAAGTGTCCTCTAAATTCAGCAAGTATGGACAGAAATATTTACTGTGATAGCTCAGCTGGATGCAAATGAATAGGCAGATAACCCTGACAGCAGAAGTGCTTCTTAGTTAGACTGTTCATTTTCAGAGCTTGTGTTGTCTTGTTCTTCCAAGTTCTTTTGGGATGCTGTTTTCGTAGCTGTAGTAGTGTTGATTTTAGACAGCTCGCTAGATCCAGTAGATCTGACATTTAAAGGATTTGGCCCAGAAATTAAATACTAAATAAATCTTCAGGTGTACACTGAGAATATCAAAGGAAAGCCCATGGGAAGTGTCACAGCACAGTGAAAAATTCATTCTACAGATTATTGGAAATATTATTTTAAACTACTTCTATTTAAACTAGTTGTAAATATACACGTTTGAAATATAACTGTTCTTTTAGGTTGGATGGGCAATGGCCTGAAGGGCTGTTGGCTGTTAACAATACTCTGCAGTTCAGCAGCCCTTTGACTTACAACTATACTGGGACTTATGTCTGTAAGGTGACTAATGCCCTTGGTCAGAGAAGTGATCAGAAGACTATCTACATATTAGGTAAGTCTTACTTCTCAGCAAAGACAGTATGTTAACTTGGAACTTTTTTTTGGTCAGTGATTGAATTAGAGAACTGAAGAGCCAGTTGCTGCATGAAGTATATGAAATATATATGCTTTTTGTGTGAAAAGGTGTTGAATATGTGGATTTAAAAGCTATAGCACAATTTGGGATTAAACTGACTCTTGAACAGCAACATATAGTGGAAATTCTTAAGGTTAAGGTGCTTCTGAGGTGATTATTTTCTCTTGGTAGTTAAACTGATAGTTTTTTGCAGTGTTAACCTGTGTTTGACAAGACTTACTGACTGCAATAAACAGTACCTTGTCTGTAATAAATTGAAAAAACAGATGTTAGTGGAAAGGGAACAACTACATTTAGAAAAGCTAAAGATGCTCTATTTTAAGGAAGTTAGGGTTATGTTCTGAATGTGTGCGTTGTACTCCAGTTGCTTGTGTCATTTTCTCGGGATGCAGATACCCAGTAATCATCAAATTAAATACCTCATGCAGCACTCTTGCTGATCTACTTTGTATCATTTAGCAAATTTGTGTGTCTGTTCAGCACTACTGCTGTTCGAACATGCATCCTTGTATCATTAACACAATGTAATTCATGTTTTACCGTGACACCTTTTTTGTGAAAGAACAGCATGACTTATGGTACACATGAATAGTTCTGTGAAGTGTGGAAAAGCTGTTCAGATTTCCATGAGGTATTATGTAAATTAACTTAATATTTAGCTTGATAAATAAATGTTACTATAAATATTATGGGATTTTTTGAGGAAGATAATAGACATTAAAACTAAAACTTCATTCTGTTGTATTGTCGCTGCTTTTCAGTAAGTTCTTGACATTAGTTATTTCATTAAGCAAATTAAGTATCAGAGTGCATATTGGCCTGTTAGAGGATACAGAGATGGCGGATGCAAACATAGATTACTTCTTTGTTAAAACTCTGTATGAATGCTTAAGGGTTAAAATGAGAATGAGAATTTAAGACTAAAGCTTTAAGGACAAGATGTTTGGAACCACATCAGTCAGAATTCACTTTTGACAGTTGTCTACATCTTTAGAATGAATGATGGTGTTGCAGTCAGTGCCATAACTACACTGTAGGCCACTGTGGAAAGCTAGTAAGTTCTAATTAACTGTCTAGTCAATGAGCTAGTTAACTGGGAACTTATAAATAGTTTGGAATTACTTGTAAACAACTTAATAGCTAGAGTTTCATGTAATTTAAAAGACTTGAAGTGCTGCCAGTTGTTATAAAACTTATTTCTGTGAGTGTTACTTTTGGATGTTTTGGTTCTAATGCCGTTTCTATGGAGAAGACTTCATGGCTGCGTAGCAGTCTCAAAACAATTACAAAAACTGGCACATTGTAAGAAATATCAATTCAAAAAATCATAATATCATTAAATAGGGTGAAGTGTTTGACTAGAATATAACTTTCAAATACACTTGCTCAAAAAATAACAGTGCAGTTTATAGCTTTGTTCTCAGCCCTATTCTAACTCTAAGTAGTGGGGAGAAGTTTTTTCAAGTCCCCTATTATTCAAATTGTCAGTTTTGTAAGTATCATCTGCTGTAAGTAAACCTTATGCTTTTTACTGTGACTGTCATGCATGAAAACAGAAAGCTGTTGTTCAAATTATGTTTTCACCTAACAGACTAAAACAGGCCAAGCAAGAAATCATAGATAATATTTCCTAAAATGAATCAAGTTTTTGAAAAGCAGAGTAGGCATACAGGCTAGTTAGGCAGTGGTGATGGTTTACGTTCTGGCCTAATGCAAATGTTACACAG
This sequence comes from Dicrurus megarhynchus, assembly GCA_013399195.1. NCBI lineage: Eukaryota > Metazoa > Chordata > Aves > Passeriformes > Dicruridae > Dicrurus > Dicrurus megarhynchus. Next base: position 497,022 of record VXAD01006095.1, read on the forward strand.
TTTAAACCAGCTCAGTGCACAGATAGTTAAGCTGCAGTAGTTGGTCTTTGCTGTGAACTGATGGACACTGCTTACGTGTGTGTGGCTTTTCAACTGTGCTCAGCAGCTTTGTTGTACTGTAGTAATTTAACTGCAATTAGCAAACCTTAGCTGTTTTCAGGGAGCGGCAAAACTGAGCATCACTTACTGAGCAATCATACAGGGTCATGGTTCTGCCAGTTAGGTGCACCAGTAACAACAAAGGTTTTAGCTGACAGTAAATTTCAGTCTTTGGAAGTGTTATGTTGATCATGCTGACAAACTGGTTTAAAGCACTGTGTATAAACTTTTCATATATAGGAGACTTGATAAAAATGGGAGAGGTGAAGCAATTATTGGGTGTAACACCTGTATTGTTTTCAGAAACAAATACTAAGCACATTTTATTGTAAATATTCAGAATAACTTCTCAATGTGATTGGTTCTTTAAATAACTGAAATGCCCTTAAATGATGCAGGATGGGCAAGTGATTATTAATCAAACCACTTACCACCTGTAATATTTGACTTAACTCACCAGGTATCTATTAATGGCAAACATGGCAGTGATGTACTGTAGAGCAATAAGCTGAAATAACCAGTTAGATTATTTTTCTATCTTTGCTCTTTCCCACTGTATAAAACTTGGCATGAAATGTGAAGTGAAACTTGGAAGTTAACGGACAAAGCTGTATGATCACACCATCTTTCAGATTTTAATTATGAAGCTGTCAAAAAGGATTTATGAAGTTAATGTTTCTGAACAGTCACGATGCTGGTAGTTGTCAAGCTTTTTAACTGCTAGAAAAGAAGTTGAAATGTGTTGTAGGATTGAAATGTAAGCTGAGCAAAAACCTGCTTTTGGTCCTGATATTCATTATTAAAAAAGTCAAAGCTATATTTTTAATAAGTTCTGTTGTGCTCCTAAAATTTGTTAATATTCTTGGAGGACAGAAATGAAAGAGAAGTAGTTGACAGGAACTAGATGGTAAATTCACCAGCTTTTAGTTTCAGGAGATGATACATCTTTATAGGAAGAGAGAAATACTGAAATGGTGCTTGAAGCCTGATGCTTCTTTTTATATTGCTTCTAAGGCACAGCTATCTTTGGTATTTTTATTAATTCAATGATGTAAAGTTAAACCTTTTCCATAGCTGTCCAGCAAAAGCAAGTCACGCTCCTCATGGAGTTCAAGTGTTGAAGTAACAGTTTACCAAAACAAGCTGTCAGCTTGATATATAAAGCACTTCCTCGTACAATATTGATTTACTCAGTTTTCTTACACAAGGAATTGAACTTTGTTTTCTTGGCTCTGTGTTTCTTCACCTTCATGCTGTTTACTGAGGCTTTCCCTTTCTCCCCTTGCAAGGGAAAGGTGACCTGTGAGACTTGCCTTAAGGTAGGAACATACTTCCTCTGTCATGACAGCTTTTGGAAGAGATTACTTTTGTTAAAAGTAAAGCCAGTCTTTGTTAGGCAGCAATCCTAGGAAGGTGTTGTTTGTAAGTACAGGGCCACCTTCTTGTAGAGTGGGCATTGTCAGGACTATACCATAGCAGAGACTGATCGTTGGTTTTACTTTTTGCTGCTTCATATGTAAACCTCTGTTCTGAGAGTGCGTTGTGAATACAGGCACTCTTATTTTCTAAATTACATATTGCAAGGGATGTTGACAAACTGCTCTTTAGCAAAGGGCTTTTGCTCCCTGGTCTAGCAGGCTTTGAAATTTCAGTGGTCTTCCTGAATATTCTTCCGTGCTGGAGGTTAAGTTAATAATAAGTTTCTCTTGTGTCCCAAAAAAAGGCCAAAATCTTTTATTTGGTGCATGAAAATCCCAGCTAGAAACCACAAAAGCACACTGAACTTTGAAAGTGGATGATTGATGAGAGAGTGTTGGTACCAATCTTAGTATTATGCTGCCAAAATAGACATGGGGGGACACACACTGAAAATAATCCTAAGGCAAATGTCTAGCTCCAGTGTGGAACCTTTGTAGGCAAGACACTGTGGGGAGAGGGTTATGCAGTGTCCTCACCTGTTACTTGACAGTGGAGTAGCAATGGTTGGAGAAAGAAAGATAGAAAGATAAATTTCCAAATTATTACTCTTAGACATTCAGAGTCTTCTAACATGGAAAGCTGACTTTCCCTGCTGTCACAAAGGGGTTGCTACATAAGTTTTTCAGAAGTTGAAATAAAGGGCCAATTTTTAAGACCCAGCTGCACAGAATTATTTAATTTTTAAATACTTAACATCTAAGGATAATTTAGGAGGAACAGCAAGACAGTAGTAAGTATGTATCTGTGCAAATATACAAGTAATACATATACAGGCAGATACTTGCCACTCAATAAAATGTCATGTACGAAGAGAGATCTTGTAATTTGTGCAAAGCCAACTCACTTTTGGATTAGAAGTAATTGATAGCAGGTCCTTGTCTTTTAGGAGGCAAAAAAAGGGGACATTTGCATCTTGAATGCTGTGGGGTTGTTTTTTTCAAATAGGGAGAACTACTTTTGGCCACTCTGTCTGGCCACTTTGGAACCAGACGGACTTTGACTGTCTATGTTAATACACAACAACTCTCCAAGGAACCTTTCCTTCCAAAACTTTATTTCTGTAATGTTTTAAATGACAAATTTTAACCCAAGGAAATTGTGCCAGTATTGAATTATTTTATCTGTTACGGAGCTGGTCACTTTACGTCTCAAATACTTCATAGTGGGCTAAATCCAAAACGGTTTATGGTTTAAGAATATTGTGTTCTCTAGTTGATTTTTTTACAACGATAAGCTGATAATACCAAGACCAGACTTAAATCTAAGACTTTGAAGATAGTGGTGTGGTTTTAAGGATGATTCATCCGTCTCTTTCTACTTTTATCTCTCTGACACTTGGCTTATTGTTGGCTTTGAATTGGCACAGAAGCAGAGGTGAGTCCCAGACATTTGAAGGATGTGGTACTGCAGGAGGATTGAAGCGGGAAGATGTAGTGTTTGGGACATGAAACACATCATGTTAGTTGGAGGCCTGTACTAAACTTAATTGTAGAAACTCACCTGCCGAAGATAAGGTGTTGCTATTGTAAGAGCTGAGAAAACTATATCAAGAGTAGTCATTTAAAGGAAAAATAAAAATATCAAACTGACACTGTTAAAAGTTGGTACTGACTTCCATGGGAAACATCTGGAAAATAAAATAGAGTGAAAACTAAGCAGTGCACAGGGACCATGATCTTTTAATTAGAGGTGGTATCAGAGCTTCATTTGAAGTCAAGAGCAAGTCTTGCTTTTATTGGCAGAAAACTGTGTCAAGGGCTTTGAAACCAACTAGGAAAACTTGGCTTCTTTATGTGTGTGGAAGGAGCCAATTGACTTGCTATATTCATACCAGAAAAGTGGGTTTTGCTTTCTTCAGTTATGTCTCTTATTTTAATGGGGGTGGTAGCTATGTAAAAGTAGAAGAAATTCTGGGGTCTTTGCTTGTCCTCATCATTATTATAGGATGCATGTAATAAGGACTTGAACAGGGCCCAGAACATAGTAAGAGACAAAAACTGAAATCAAGATGCATTTAAACAAAACCCAAATATTTTCCAGAATTTCTTCTACTTTCAGCTCCCTGACCCACGTGGATATTGTAATATGATGTTGTGCTTTGTGCAACAACAGAAGCCTATATCAGTGAAAGAGACAAGAGCTGTTAAACATTGAGTCCTAAGTAAAATGTTAAAGGAAATCATCAGTAGGAAATTGTTGCTTTTGAATAAAGTGCCATATGAAACAAAATTTAAATGATGCCCTTAATGTTTTGTGGAAAACATTAAAACTTCAAACATGTATCAGTGATTATGTGAAATATTATAGTTAAAGAACTTGCTGATATGAAATGATATTGTCTTCCATAGCCACAGATAAGAGTGGCATTTTCTTGATTTGGAGATGGCATTTGAGATATTATTTGCACAAAATGTTGAGGTAGACATAAAACTTTGGCATTCCTGATCTTAATGTTGTTCTCTATTTGGGAAACTTGCTTGGTACAGGAAGTAAAAAAAAAAAAAAGTTAGTTTTATGTTTAGAAAGCCCTGGGTGACATGAGACATCTTCTTAGTTGTAATTGGCCTTTTACACAAGAAGGGACAGTTTTAATTTTGTAATTCTTCAACAACAAAAGGTACCAAAATAAATAAACCTTAGCGGTATCATGGTTATGTATTGCAGGAATGCATATAAGCAAATGCTTAATTGATCCTGTGTTTCCAATTGATTTAATATGTTAATTAGTGCTTGTCAATAATGCAGCTGGACAACCTGACAACTGGTAGATGAATGGGAAGTTTTGAAGGAAAAACTTTTTGTGAAACACTGATTTTCTAATATATTAATAAGGTTGTAATTGCCACTGTGCTTATTTCACATATGCCATGGTTAAATTTGCCAGGATGCAAATACTACATACTTGTGGATGTGCAGGATAGGACTTAAGACCTCAGTATCTGAGGCAAAACAATTATGAAGCCAGTTAATTAAAACCAAACAAGTATATATAGCCTGGAAGGATTTTGCTAGTACTGTTTGAAATTGTATTTTAAACTCGCAAATCTTTTGTCTAAAGCAAATACCTTTTCAAGGAAGAGAGGTTTAAACTTCTTGACCTAGGGATGTGTGGGACATAGAACTCTGGTAAACTTGGATTCTTTAATCTCTACTTCTTTGTTAAATTATCAAACTCACTTTAAATCAATTTTTACTAAAATCATAATCTGAATTCCTCTTATTCAATTTGGTAGTGAATCTTTCTTTTTCCATTTTCTGTCTTTTGTCAAATTAATTCCATTTATGTATAGTTCCCTAACGAACCATCACTTTTTACATAGCTAAGGAATATAATTATGCCCTTTGAAAATCTGTGTTAAACTTATGTCGTGCTTAAAATGTTGCATTCAGCAGCGAGGTGTGTAGTGATCGTGACAAATGTGAGAATTCTGTCTAGTATGAGAAAATTGTATGTCTGTCTCTGAGTAGTAAGATTTAAAATCATATTTATGGCTATATAATTGTGATCTGTCAAATAACTGAAAGCTTGACAGAGCTCTAGTTCTATCTGGTTTACTCTTCGTGGTGGTAAATTTAGGGTGCCTCTAATGCGGTGGTAGTACTGCTTTCATGAATCTTGCTTATGGGCATTTAACTAAATAACATGATATAATGAGCTACTTGGCTGTCCATGTAATATTCTCTCTGAAAGGTTCAAGCTATAATAACATGTTTAGTATTGCTTTATTGGTTTTAAAATAATTAGTTCGCATTGGGCAAGGCAAAAAGTAATTTTTTTTCAGTGTGGCATAGAAATAAGAAGTGGAGTTGTATACAGTATTATGATTGACTGGTATAATCTCAGTGTCATCAGCCTGTCACTTGGAACCGTGTGTGCAATACAGATGCAAATATCTCCAGTAGACATAAAGAACACAGGAAAAAGCTGCATGCTGGAGAAGCTTGGTATCTGGCAGTCTCTTGTTTACATGCATAACCTGACATGAAATCGGTTGATATTTTATATTGAGGAATAAATATGGAAATTTCTTTGTGCATGAAGGATCAAGTGGCTTATAGAAGGAATGCATAGAAATAATTTTTGGTACAAATGTTTAATTTTTTTATTATTTTAAAAACCTGAAATCTCCTTGCTCAACATAAGTGTTACTTTGAGATTAATACATGCCATTTTTAACTATGCTTCTTTCACTAATCCCAAGGTGAGGCTGAGTAAGTTTTATTAATGAAACAAATGTTTTTGGAGAGAATAGCTTAAAAATCAATAGTTCACGTGACTGAGCATACAACTCATAGTTTTTCATTCTTATATTCAGTGCCCTGAATCATTTCTGAATGGGGAATTTAATGTGGAATAATTGACTCTGTGGCATAATCAGTTAATTTGATCCCAAATTCCCTATGGCTGGATGGAAAGTTAGAGGATTACTTGGGTTTTTCCGTTGAAGGAGGTATATAATGATGAACAGTCAACATCTGAGTGAAAAAACTCCATCTCTTCACTTTGAGGAGGGCAAATTGTCTACCTGAAGGTTATTTTTATTTTGTTCACTCCCCAAACTTTCTGTCCTGCTGCAGCCTAACTCAAAATCATGTGTAAGGAAACTAGTTCAAAGCTTGTGAGTAATTTAAGACTTCTATAGTGCCATGAACTTGAGAATGAAAAACTATTCTTGTAGAACATACCCATCAACTTTGCTTTCTTATAAACCCTTAACTGATTTAGCTCGCATTGACATTCTGTGCCTTTTCTGTGTCTTGTCTACTTCTTTGCTCTTTCCATTAGATCCTCCTACTACTACCACTCGACTGCCCACGGTTCCCTGGCATCCTTCGACTGATGGCACCACAGGTTTAGCAACAGAACCTAGAATAATAAATTTCCCAACATCAAAGCCAACAAAGCAGGACGACACTTGGGGTATCATCGTCGGTTGTGTGGTGGGTGGGGTTCTTTTGCTGTTACTTCTCGGTACTCTGGTTGGAGTTGCCTGCTATAGGAGAAGAAAGACATTCCGCGGTGACTACTTTGCTAAGAGCTACATTCCACCATCAGATATGCAAAAAGAGTCCCAAATAGATGTTCTTCAGTCAGATGATATGGGTTCTTACCCTGGCAGTATAAAAAAAGAAACAAAGCACCCAATGAACTTAATATCTAAAGATTATTTAGAAGACCCTGGAAAACCTGAGTTGAACAATATAGACAATACTAACAGGTACCAGGACCGTTATGAAAGACCAATGGATTACCATGAAGGTGGAACATTTGGAATGGGTTTCATGCGTGGTGAATTTTACGACGATGATGACTTTGTTTCTCACTTAGATGGCGCGGTAATATCTCGGAGGGAGTGGTATGTGTAGTACCCACTGAAAACTAAACGTGTACCTGCAGTTCACTTCATTGGCTGGTCACTTTCAGATTGTTTATACTTACACAAGAGGAGGAATAAACTTTTTGAAACTTTTTTTTGAAGGTTTTTATATTGTGACTTGACACAATGGAAATACTGAATCTGGGGAAAATGTATTTGAGCTGCTTTTTTTTTCCTGATGCTGTACTACTGTTTGAGATTTGAGTTTTAACACAGAGTGCTTATATTGGTCTATGTCAGAGGTAAAAAAAAAAAAAAAGGCTAAATTAAAGTTGCCGTTCAATATTGTTTAAGACTAAAAAGTGGCTGTCTTGGCTCTCTGATTTAAAAATAAGTTTACCCAAGGCAATGATCAAATATAGTCTTTGGGGGCTTTGAATTACTCCAGTCTAGGTACCATCCATGGTAAACTTAATGCTTCTATATAGAAAATACTTTACCAATTGAAATGAGTTACAGCAGAATTAAAGCTTTATTTTCTAGGGTTTTTTTCTGCATAAAAATGAATACCTCTTAGCATTTTAATGAGCCTTCTTGTAACTATATACTTAAAAGTTAAGTCATTGCACTGAAACTAACTTATGAACAACATTTTGAGGAGTAACGGTAAACAGGTCAAAGGCTTGTATTTGAATAAGATGAAAAGTTATTTTTTTATAGTCATTGATTTCTAAAGCTTATTCTAGTGTCTGGATATATACATACAGTAAGATGTTTCGTTAGGCCTGCAATTGGCAGGATGTCAAAACTCATTAATGCATACAGGATGCTCTTTGCAAGTACACAGGGTGCAATTTTTGAGACCTGTTTTGGAGGCTTTGTGGGAATCTTACCATTTAATTTAAAAGCTGGTTAATTGGACACAACTAAGGAGAAAACACCCATATAGATTCCAAAGCTGGAGGCTAATGTGAATGTGCTTATTTTCCCAGGTGCCAAAAAGCATTAGAGTTTCTATGGCCAGAAGTTAAAACAGCGGTTTTACGCTGCTTCCGACTAAGTTACAATGCCTGCTTTGAAGAGGGTAACCAGAGTTTCAGATTATTAGTAGGGAAGTGGACACTTGCACTGCTACTTCAGGTGTTGAAAATGCACTCTCCAATGGTGCAGCTAAAGAGTCTAAACAGGAATTCAGATGATTTGTGCAGTCTCTGTACCGCAGTGGATTTGTTTTCCCTGCAAATAATCAATACTGATTTTACATGTTCGTTAAAATGACATTGTATCCATTATATGTAGGACATCATCTTTGACATCTGAAATAGTTCTACTTTGTCTTGAGCAGATTTGCCAAACTAAATCTGCTGATTATGTGAGGAGGAATGAAATAACTTTAGATGAATTGCAGAACGATAAATTCATAAGTAGAATAGTAAATCTTTTGAAGTGCCATTTTTAAGTGTTTAGCTTGAGGAAGTTGAAGCTGATAAGGCTATTAGTATTTGAAACTTGAAAAGGGAAAAGTTTCTGCTACCGTTGACGTGAAATAGGCTGCGTAATTACAGCTGCTTCATGAGCATTCATGCTGGAAGTTCTTTTCTATCCTCATGATGTTTGGTAGCTTACAGCATTTAGAGCTTCACAAAAATAGTTGTATTGAGCATTGTAGACAATACACTGTGATTGCATATGACTGCATGTCTTTAAAAAAAGATTAAGACAACAGCTTTATTTGAAATTCAAATGGAAAAGCATCCCTAAACAACTTAAGTTTGGGTTTGGATTAATGGAGTACTGATACATGATTGACCAAAGTCTCAAAAACAATAGCAAGTGATATTGTGGTTATCTGTAGTTTGAGTGCAAACACAAGAAAAGGAGTGAAATTTCTAGCAGAGGGTTCTGATCCAAATTATTTCTGGAATAAAGAGATTATACCTCTCTTCAAATAAAAAATACTTGATATATCATCTTTAAAAGATGGTGTTACTTGGAAATAAACATAACCATAAACCAGTTTTCCACATGGGATATCTTGCTTTTGTCTCTGTGGATTTTTTGCTTTGATTTTTAAAATATATATATATTTAATTCCTATGGGTTAAGAAGTTGAAATGTTCTGGAGTTGAAGTTATTACTAGGGATAGGGCTTATGCGTGTTGCAATGTTTTGTACATTACGTCTACTGTAAAAAGAATTGATTGTACGTACAAATGGCTGTTGTGCGAATAAACTTTTTCTTACATTCTGGAACATAGGTACTGTTCAAAAATGTTTCACAGGTATGTTCTTAAGAATTGGAGATGGAAAAGCACAATAAACCCAGAGGCTGGATGGAATGAACTGAAGTGTTTAAGCTGTTTGAGATGGACTGTTTAGTATTTCCCCTTGGAGACCCTAAGCTTATAAAACAAGTGTGTTCAGAAACTCTTTTAAGAAGATTAAGAGAATGATAAATGGAGGTGGTTGCTGTCCAAAACATTTCATTTCAAGCACAGCTGATAAACTAACTAGGAATTGCATACTTAAAAATAGCCTTGTTTTTTTCATTCTGTTGTCTTTGTTTGCTTTAACCGTATTTCTTGGAGTTAATCAATTCCCATCTATTTCTGGTGGTTAAAATGCTTTGTAGGTGGCACCATGCATCTTAGGTGCTCTCTGGCTTGTTCAGCTTGGCATGGTGGTCTGGGTTTATGATCATTCTGCTGGTTAGACTGATGTTTTGTCAAAGAAGTTCAAAAACCAAATTAAGTGTGCCCTGTGGCATTAGGCACTTAAGTTCCTCTGTGTCACTACACTTGCTGGAATATTACTATTTTCCCTGCTGTTCAGAAGCAAAGTTATTGTCATCTCACCCAAAATGAGACTCAAAAGCTGGACTTTGATTGAAAGTATAATACTTTTTGGTGCTTTAACGTTATAGCAGAATTTACTAGAAGAAAAGGCACCATGAAGTTAGGATGAAGCAGTCAAGAAACTCTTCTGGTGTAATCACAAGACCAAAGCATCTTCAGGAATTCTGGACCTAAGAATGTATATTAGTTAGTTGAGACTTTCTCACTAAAAGAAGAGGGCACCCAGTGTAAACTAAACTTAAGCAAGGTAAAATGCAGTGGTTACGTGAGCTTTCCACTGAAAAATTATGAATTATGCTTGTGTCATAGCTTAAGCCCAGCTTGCAGCTAAGCACCACACAACTGCTTGCTTCCCCTGCCCCCCTCTCCTCCCACCCCAGGAGTGGAATGGGGAGGAGAATCAAAAGTAAAACCTATAGGTTGAGATAGGAACAGTTTAATAATTGAAAACAAAGTAAAATATAATAATAATAGTAATTAATAATGACAAAGGGGGGAAAAAACAAATGAGTGATGCACATTACTCCTTTCTGGGTAATTTCCCCGGTTTATAAACTCAGGATGGTGTTCTGTGGTGTGGAATATCCCTTTGGGCACTTCAGGTCACCTGTCCCAACTGTGCTCCCTCCCAGTTTTCTTTTGTGCAGCTCCTCACCGGCAGAGCATGAGACACACACGCAAAATAAAAGTCCTTGACTTAGGATAAACAGAACTTAGCAAAAACCAAAACGTGAGTGGGTTATCAACATTATTCTCATGCTGAATCCAAACTACTGTACCAGCTCCTGAGAAGAAATTAACTTTATCCCAGCCAAAGGCAGAACAGTTTATAGTGTCCAGGCTGGTGTCTGACAGACACATGGAGCTTATGCCAGGAAAGCTGTTGGATAAGCCAAAGGTGGTGCCTTGCATTCATCTGGAGGGGGGAGGTAACTTCTGCCAGTTGTTACTCTAGGACTTTATTCCTTAGCATTAAGGAAATCACCAAAAAAAGCTTTTATCAGTTTTTTTCATGTTTTACCTTTGTGAATATGATCCCAGGGGAATATTCATGTCAGATCTTCCATAAGCAGTGAGGGGACAGGTATTGCTTTATTAGAGTGCAAGTCAAGTATTGTATTTTGGGGGTTTTTTTAACTGAGGGATTTTGCTCAGCTTTCCAGCATACAGAACACCATTAGAAATCTGAGGAATTGATAAATCATATTGCATAGTTTCAGGGTTTTTATCTGTGCATAGAACATAGGGCTGGAGAGGCTCTCAAAATTTCTTTCAGTAAGAGATTAGAGAACGGTTGTGTTGCATTTGGATAATAGCTGAAGTAGACTGCAATATGTTGCAGGTATAGAACTGTGTTAGTTTTCAATTTCTTTGCTGTTAAATTTTCTGATTTGGTAATAATTGTAAATCAGAGCATTGCCTAAACTTTGTAGGTAACTGCTTAGTGTAGCTGACATGAATTATTCCAGTTTTGAAATTTTTTGTTGAACCTGTTGGTGCAAGTTTGAAGCACTGATGATTTTAAGTTACAGTATGTTAGTAGGTTTTTCAGAAATTGAGACTTAAAAATTGATTTCTAAGCATAGCGAAAGGAGTGGCCTTTAAAGACTGACAAGTGTGTTAATTCAGTATGAGAGTTGTTCAGCATTGGATTTGACAATGCTAAGGTCAAAAGAAAAATGCTTTAAAAGAAAAAAAACCACAGCTTTTTCTCTCCCATTATTAAAATTTATTTATAAAAATTACTTTCTTGCATCTTGAAGTGTGAAGTCCTAAAGATGATAGGTGGTCTTAGGGGTTGCTTTGATAAGTGTAAGCCAAGTATTTAGTGTACGTTTGCGTGTTCATTGCTCCTAGTAGTATATGGGCTTTTTTGCCCTTTTTCTTTTTTGCTTTCTGCAGACTTAAGTGTCTTTAAAGAAAGATTGTCAATAAACCATAGTTGCCCAGGTTTTTGAATTAACACCTTGTTAGCTCATGTAAGTGCAAATCATATGTTTTGTAATGTCATCTCACCTTGAAACTGAGAATGAAAGCATACTGCTAGTACTTACTAAAAGTAGTCCATGACATTTTTGAAATCAGGTTTTGATTTCATGAACTCTCTTAATTCCTCCAGTTTTTTAGTTGGGTAAGTTGAGGCAATACTGCAGAAGTGCTAGTGCAGGACAAGACTTTTTGTTTGGTGGTGGAAGGAAGAAGCATTTCTCAGAACAATGCTGAAGTATCTTATTTGAGTATTGAAAGTATATGAACTTCTTAAAGTTGTAATCTATGCTATCACATTGCAGATGTGCCCTTTAAGCAGACATCTTCTGTTGCTGTAGCAGGGGCTGTGATTGGAGCAGTCCTTGCTCTTTTTATCATTACCATCTTTGTGACAGTGCTGCTGACCCCAAGGAAGAAAAGGCCAGCCTATCTTGACAAAGTGTGAGTATGTGTTGGACTTTTTTTTTATTCAGTTGAAAGCAGTATGCAGAAAGCATTTGTTTTATACAGGAATTTAAGTGTCTGACTTAGTTTAGCAGCTGTTCAGCTTTCATAGTTTCAGGGCTCTATTTTCAGAGTAGACAAATGTGAAATCACACTTGTATTTCTGAAAAAGAAATGAGAAAGGTAAGAATGACTTCAGAGGTGATATAATGCTTTATCTCTTGAGAAGTTTGGTTTTTTTGAAAGACTGCTCATGGATTTAACTGGAGGACAAAGGAGAGTCCCTTCTTGACTGATGCCAGTGACTGCTAGTTTGTTGTAACTGTGAGTCTAACTTGAAAGTAAATTGTCCATGCTTTGCAGATGTGAAGGCCCCTAAAATTAATCCTGATATGCTTGTAAAATTAGGCAAGCTCCCACAGATATGTGCTTAGAAATTACTGACTTGTTGTGCTTTCTGGAATGTTGGTTGTTTCTTTAAGTCTCTGGCACAGATATGCAGTTTACTTTATTCAGCATCCAATGTGATCAAACAAAAAAGAAGGAAACAAAGTCTGAAAAGACTTTGTCAGTTAAAGTGGATGATGTCTAGATCCTGTTTGGAACATGCATAAAGAAGTGACAAGGGCTTTGAATATCTCTAAATATGAGTCTTCTTACATCCCATATACAGTTAACACTTAATCTGAATGAGGAATGAGAAATGAAAATGTTGCTCATGTCTGTACATATAGTTAATGAGAATTAGAGTAAAATAACTTAGAGCCTTTAGCATAAAATAAGTTTCTTCATTTGCATTGAGCTAGCAAGATGAGTCATGAGTCTTGAGCAATTTCTAACATGGTTAGAAATGCTGTTTTCTTGTTTGTTTCTCTTAAATTCTGTATCTGAAGCATATTTATATGAATGGTCTTAAACATTTAAATTCTTTTATAACCATTTGCTTTCACTGAGAATGTTACAATAGAAAAAGTCTTACATGTAAGAATTGATAGTAAGGCTTTCTCAAAGGCTTTTTAAGAAAAGGCTGTAGTTAAAAATGTTGTTCAAGCTGTATGTCATAACTTAGAAACTGATAGATACCAGTAGTCTCTAATCCTCCTTAGCTGGAGTGTATGGGGGGAAGTTCAGTTTGCTTAACACAGTATGGAATAAATAACAAATTATAGGTGGTGCTTTTCTACAAAAAGTGCGTGGCCAAATAATAGCCAGTGGTGGGCATGTTCCATTACAATAGATCATATGTGAGTCATTGCTGACTGAAAGGTGTTTGTCCCTGAGTACTGAGTGTTGGGTGATTTGGCAGTTAATATCTGACCATTCAAATGGACTTCACAAACATGATGTACCATATTTCATTCTTTCTTTACTACAGGATTGATCTTCCACCCACTCACAAACCAGCCTCATTTGAGGAGAGAACGTTCTCAGTACCACAGAAAGAAGCTATGCTTCAGGTGAGTAAGTGTTTATATGCATCTTAAATTGACTTAAGGAAAGCGTTAACTTTGCTTTATTATGTTAATTTAGTCTGATTTTGCTTTCCTGGTAATATATGGAGCCTTTCAATTGTTTCACAACCAAGCTGTTTCCCTATGTATGTGATATCTGAATCTCTTGTCTGTAATGTTAAAGTCATCCTTAGAGGTCAGGAAACTGGTAGACAGATCATCTTGTATTTCTAACAGCATTTGACAGGCACAGCTCCTTTTGAATTAGAAAAACCTATAGTTGAAATTCTGTGGTGAGAGAATATGCATAGCTTTATAAAGCAGTCTTCATAAGGGAAAAAATTATGTTTGGTAAACTTAAAAAGTGACCTCATCATCAGCTCCCTTGCTAGTAACAGCTGCCATTCTTTTGAGTTGTTAACATTTGAGGGGTGGGGATATATTGGAATTTGGGCTTTGACATGGCTAATTTACCAAAGCATAGGTTTGATTCTCCTTGAAGATCACTAAATCACTTTTAAATACTTGCAATTATGTAACTTCTAATTTTATCTTTTCTTCTTGCGTTTACCAGCAACAAAAGACCCATACTAATTTTTGGACAAGAACTTAAATTTGCTTTCAGGGGTAGCTTCTTGTCATTTAAAGTAATGCTGTCCAAGCAAGACAGCAAAAGTTCTTTACCAGCATTTAGTGTCTATGTGTGTGTAGTCTGATCAAACAGGCTCATAGAGGTCACACTGGAAAGCTGATTCTAGCAGATGAAACAGTTTGAATAAGTGGGGAGCGAGGAAGGATCGGGCTGCATTCTTCCTTACAGCATGGTTTTGAGGTGGGTTGAACTGCTTGGGAAACTCCAGGTTTCTCAGGCTTCTCTTGCACTAGGCATTATAGAGGAGATCTGTTAAGAGAGATGGCTTAAGCTAATATCATTGATTATTACACTTCATATAATAAACCAGTCAGCTAATGAAAACTATAGATCCTGGCCATGGCCCCTGAAGTGTCTTGTGTGTGTGTGTGTTTATGTTAAATTAGTCAGATTTTTTAGATTTCTGCTTACACTGAAGAAAACTTCCATCACTTACGAGTATTTGTAAGAATTAGATTGTAATTGTTTTCAATGAAATTTTTGTTCCATCTTCAGTACATAGAATAAATAATGTGATTCTAACCACTGATGTGCTGAATAACAACACTGAGGTAATTAAGACAATAATTTGTTCATAAGAAATATTGTTTTTTCCAATACTATGGTGTATCTTTGCAGCTTTAAGGACCTATAAAAGTCCTTTCTCGTAGAGAGGAAAAAAAATCTTTACCTGCCTTTGAGAAGGGTTTTGATGGAGTTCTTAATAACATTGAAAATATTTTTGTAGATTTTCTTTGTGATTGATGGTTACTGAAGCTCGCCAAATATCAGTTGCTGCTAAAAGTTTCCCTTATGTTGTAAACGTTACAATGAGTAATACTTATGTATATTGTTGCTGAGTGAAGCAAGAAACTATTCTGAGATCCATTGCTGCTTTTAGTAGCAGCCTGATGATTATAACATTGTGAAGGTAGAAAACATTTTGTTGGCATAAGGAATAATAGGTTTTCATCTTTTTGCCTTAAAGGTGATATAGCACCAAAGATGACACAAAAGAACCCAGTGCTTTTCTGTGCTCAGGTTGGCATCTTAGCTATTTCTTCTGTCAGTACAGTACTCAACAATTGCAATTTTTGATGAAGCATTCTTCTGCTAATATTCCTGCCTAAAGTATTTGAAAAATATTGTCTTGCTTATAGAATCAAAAGATATGGTTTATTGTGGTGTTTGTGCATCTGTAGTGCTGCTAGATGGCAAAATGACAACACTAGGAAATGCAATTATTTGTCCTTTACAGAGCTACTTATAAAGGAGGTAGACATAAGAGGATGTGTACCTTATTGCTTTCCTCTTCAGAACTTCGCTGTCTTTGAATTCTTTCTAGGTTGTGCTTACTGTGGCTTCTGTTAATGGGTACTAAAGAACTTAGGCTGAAGCTGACTGTAGTCTTGCAATGGTTAATTAAATGTTTTATGAAAATTTATTTTGTAAGCAGAGAAAAAGCTGTAAAGAGACTGAATCGAATGTTCATTTTCCTCAAGTTGGATAAACAGGGATTTTATGTCATTTTGGGAGGAGAAAGACTCCTCTTCAGGTTAGGTGTTAACTAGGCTTTATGTAAGAAATGGATGTTGGCATAACACTGTTAGTGTACCTGTCTTTTCCTCTCTGTAGAACTCCAGAACTGAAAAAGGACTGGAGCTGGAGGCTGTCTTCCTAGCTGATACTGCCTCTAGTCAGTATGTACTGTTATGCTTGAGGCAAGAGCTTCATTTTATCTAACAGAAATAAATGTCAAAATACTGGCTTTAGCCAGGAAGTGATTGGTTGCATTGTTTTGGTGTAACAAGCCAACATTTGGATAGGTGTAAGAGGCAAAAGAAGTAAGTTAGCAGCCTGTCAGGATGTCTCATCCCGTGTGACTAAGCGTCTGCGCTCACCACTGTACTACCTGATGTTCCAAATGCTGCCTTGCCTACTAGGAATGAGAAGCAGGTGAGCCTCTTCCTGGGAGTTCAGGTGTAAACTTCTGGATATGCTGAAAACAACTGCAGGGGAATTGTCACTGCTTTGTCAACCACAATAGATGATCAGTCTGACTGGAAATGATAGGCTGCACAAAGATGCAAAGTAAAGAAGAATGAATTTGAATGGTGTCTTCTGCTTACTCACAATAACTTAGAATTGAAAGTGGATTGACTCAATTTAGGCTGATTCTGGTAAATTGTTATAAATAATGTGCAAGTTTTTCAATCATCTGTACTGTTATTGTTCAAATCATGGACAGTAGCTTTTTTTTTGATCTTGTAAAGTATTCGAGATTCAACTGATGATGCTGAAATTCTCCTGTTTGTATCCCAGCAATCAGTATTTAACTAATTTTATGCATATCTGAGTCAGTAGGTGATGGCATTAAAATGAAGGGAAATGTTGTAGACCTGTGATAATACTGGATAGCCAGTGTCTTTCATGGATACTTCTTAAGACTTGGAGGCTTTAAGTTTACTTTAAATATATGTTATCATTTACGTGCTAGTGTTAATAATGAGCTACTAGTTTGTACAAGTACTATGTAGCTGAGTACTCATTTCTCTGTACTGGTATTTGCAGATACCAATTCATGTATTCATGTGAATCACCTCAGAACAGGGAAAAACTGGTTCACTTATGGCCCTAAAAGAGTGAGGCAAAAGTCCAAAATGTAGGAATACTATGGAAAAAAATTACATTGTAGTTTTATGTACTATGAAGACTGTAGGTTCATCTTTATCAACTCTTTTGTCAACAGCACTATTGCTTTTGTCCAGGTGTCCTTTTAATAATCATTGTCATGGAAATACTATTCTGTTACTGGGAACTATTTATTACATGTGATGTGAAAGAGCAGCGAGCAGCCTGAAGGTTACGTCCTTGTTAAGAGAGGAATCTCTGCTTGGCAACACAGTTTTTGAGGTGATTCAGGAAGAAGTTGAGCAATGCAAGAATTCCAGTGGCTTAAAGAGGAATTTTTCTATTGCATAATATTTAAAAAAGGAGTGGAAGAGGTTGCACTAATTCCAGCAGTCCTTGAAATAATTACAGTTAGCTTCACTGTTTCAAACAATACAGTACTAAGAAGCAAAAACTTCTTTACTTTCCTCTAAACGTGCTTGAGACGGGCAGTCTTGGACAATGTGAAAGAACTGATGTTACTATTACCTTGACAGGTGCTTCTAAAGGAAAGAGAAAAAGCATGTTTTGCACAATGCAGTGCAACATTGTGCAAAGAGTTGTTGAAGTATCCAGAATTTAACAGGGCTCTTCTGTAGAAACAGGAATAAGAGTGGATAAGGGAAATGCAGCCCAGTAGGTAGGTCTGGCCATGAGAAGACTGGTGTTTTTAGACTTGCAGCTGGGAAGAATGCCTCACTTATTTAGCCAAGCAAAGCTCTTTAACAGTAATATTTGTATTACTGATCGCAACAGGAGAGAAAAAAGTGAAGTTGTCTTAGCACCATTAAAAGCATAAAACACCATTTACCAAATGATGATATTTCTGAATCAAATTTGAAAACATCAGCTGCTGAACCCTTAAACCTAGTATAATATTGATTCATTTATAGATTATGGCTCTCTTGCACTCTTCTAGTTCTTTTTCTGATGCTTTTCGTAGAGGTGGGAATATCTCTTCCTTGATGAAAAAGGAAGCATTATTGTTATAATTTGCCTTAGAACAAAGAACTGTTTAGGCAAACAAGATTGAATGGAAGGGAGCACAAAATGTGCATAGATAAAATCATCTGTACTGATCTTGAAATAGGAAAAAAAATTATCAGATAGGGGTTAGAATGAGGCACAAGCTGGTTTTGTTAGTGGATCCCTTTGCAATGGAATTTCTAAATTGAAAAGGATCAGAAAATGTAAGATGAAGTTTTTGGTGAGATCATTGGTTTTAGGCTTTTGGAGAACTATTTGAGAAGGAGAATTCTCAGAATAAAACAGATTTTATTAAAACAGAAACTCTGCAAAATGTAATTGTATGACGGTGCAAACCTCTGTTAAGAATCCAAGCACAGAACCCCAGATTGTTTCCATGCAGAAAGACAGACTATGTAGCTCAGCACGTTTGTCTGACAGAATCCAATGATTTTGGTTCTGTCACTTGCTCCATGGCTGTAAAATGTATAATTTCATTATCTAGTGAAGGTGTTGTCTTTTCATGCCATGTGAGATGATTTCCTTTGACTTACAGTTTTAATTGAATAAATGATCTGACTGGAATCTGCTATTCTGGTTTCCAGTGTGTGTCTAAATCAGGCCCACATCCAGTGTTGGTAGAATTTCTCAAGCTAGCAGATTTTTTGTTTGTTTGTTTAAAGAACATTAGCTTTTGGTGGAGATGGGATTGTTCTTGTTCCCCATCTGTGTTTTACCTTCTTGTGTGGTGAACTCATGCTCTTAGCTCAGGTGTGAAAGAGCAATGCTGCCTGCTAAGTGGTAAATCACAGAAATGCAGATTGCATTTAGGACTTGAGAAGCAAAAGCAGTGTGACTTTAAGGGCAGGAGAGGACACTTTGAAATGGAATTACAAGACAAAAAGTTTGACAAACTAAATTTGGAAAAATAGACCTGTGAAGATGGTGAAAAATAACTGTTGGAGGAGTGGAGAAGGTAGGAATTATTATACGATTTTTTTTTTTAAGTAATTTTGCAATGCATTTGGGGGTCATATTAAAAGTTAACTCAAAATTGCTTCAAAACTTGAACTAAACAAATGTGGAAGGGTAAAATGTTAAGGGGAAGGAGGATAAAGTAAGAAAGAATGAAACGTTACTGAGACTGGGTTCTCTTCAAAATAATTTTTGAAGGTAAGAATATGGATGTATGATGACTACAAATGTTGCCTACCTGTATGAATACTTGTTGTGGAGGGACTTCTGCACAAAGACCAGCAACCTAGCTACTTTGTGTTGTTGCTACCACTGTGAGACTGTTGGGAAAAGAAGGAATTGCAAAACAAAAAAAAATACACAATTGTGCAAAGATGTTGCTTTAGCCTATTGTGCCCCTATACTAACTGTGGCATAAAGGAAGAACTTAATTAGGAATGATGATACCACAGTACAAACCATACCCTAAATCATAATTCTTAGATGGCATTGTTTGTTGGGATTTAGATTGGCCACTAACTCAGGCAGTTGGTGATTACTGGATGTTTGGAAACAGCCCATTTCACAAATGAAGTTTTCTATCATGATGGGGAAGAAAAAAGTAAATTTGAAAGAAGGGAGATTTCAATGCTTCTGCATGAAGTAACTTCTCATCCACCACCATTCCCAAGCCCTTCTCAGGGCTGCTCTCAATCACTTCCATGCCCAGCCTGTGTTTCTGTTTGATTGCCCTGACCCAGGTGCAGGACCTTGTGCTTGGCCTTGTTGAACTTCACTAGGTTCACACAGAGCCACCTCTCAAGCCTGCCATGGTCCCTCTGGAGGGCATCCCTTTGCCTCCAGCGTGTCACCACACCACACAGCTTGGTGTCACTGGCAAACTCACTGAGGGAGTTGATTCCACTGTCCACGTTGCCAAAAAGATGTTAAACAGCACTGGTCCCGATACGGGCCCCTGAAGAATGACGCTTGTCACTGGTCCTTGCTTGGACATTGACCCACTGATGAGCCATCTCTTCGAGTGTGACCATCCAGTCAATTTTTTATCCACCGAGTGATCCACCCATCAAATCCATGTCTCCTCAGTTTAGAGACAAGGATGTAATGTGAGATGGTATCAAATGCTTTGCACAAGTCCAGATAGGTGACATCCATTGCTCTTCTTTCATCCATCAGCATTATAATCCTGTCATAGACAGCCACTAAATTTATCAGGCTCAATTTGCCCTTAGTGAAATCCTGTTGACAGTCACTAACCACCTCCTTATTCTCCATATGCCTTAGCACAGTTTCCAGGAGAATCTGTTCCTTCATCTTGCTGGGCACTGAAGTGTGACTGACCTGTAGTTCCCCAGGTCATCTTTACTTCAGTTTTTAGAAGTGGGGGTCTTATTTCCCCTTTCCCAGCCAACAGGAACTTCACTGGCCTGCCGTTACCTCTAAAATAGGATGGACAGTGGCTTAGTCACTTCCTTTGAAAGTGTCTTCAGAGCCTGCAAATGTATCTCATCAGGTCCCATGAACTTGTTCACCTCCAGATTCCTTGATGGTCTTGAACCTCATCTCCTACGGTGGGCAGTTTGGCTGGGGTGGACCTAATTTTCTTTGCAGTAGCTGGTATGGGGCCATGTTTGGGATTTGTGCTGAAAACAGTGTTGATAACTCAGGAATGGTTTTTATTGCTGAACAGCATCAGGACTTACTCTGCTTCTTGTACTGCCCTGCCAGCAGATGGGCCTGGGGTGTGCACAGGAGACTGGGAGGGAGACAAGATATTGGGAGAGGGAACACAGCTGGGACAGGTGACCCTGAGTGATACCCATCTTTTTTCCACTAGCCATTGGATTGTAAGAAGGATTCTGAATGATAGTGAGTTAAGACACTTCCTAAGGCAGAGTATGGTTTGGGGTGATAGGTGTTTTTTGTATTAACCAAACCTGTTCTGCAGTGTTGAATCTTAACTTGTTTCCCCTGTAACTTTTCTTCTTTCAGAAAGAACATTTTGCGTTGCAGAGCCAGTACAGAAAGAAAGATGCTGAAAACTTGCAGCACATGGTAAATCATAAGATGGCTTGAATTCCTGATTGAAGCTTTGATTTAATCTTATTCCATAAAATATGCTTACAATGTTGTTTTTCATGAACAAAAAAATAGTTGACCATCCTGGTCAATAACTGTTGGATGTGTGGGTTAAGTGGAAAGTGGCAGTACCATTTTAATATCCTATAAAAGTTTTGCTGACTAATTTAAATACTTAAACACACCAGCTCTCATTTTTTTGGTGAGTAACATAAAGCAGAGGAGTGTTGACAGACATTTTCGTAGTCGGTGATTTGCTCTTCAGATTTATTGAGCTTTGAAGTCCAACTTCCTTTGAAACAAACATTTGAGGTTGACTCTATCTGTTAGTGGAATTTTTAAGTCCCTATTTCTTTATTCATAGGATTGTTTTGGAAATCATGCATCTTTGATTTTGCTTAAAGCTTTACCAAGAATAGGAATTGCAGGTTCTATACATGAACTATGAAACTTATTACTCCTTGTGTGTGTTTAGAAAGCTGTGAATGGAAGGCAACTTACTTGTGAGGCTGAAGAGCCACAGGAACAAGAGGGTCTTCAGCCTATGTATCCTGTTTATCAGCAAACGTACTATAAAAATTGGAGCAACAGATACCCACAAAACTCAGGACCTGGAAGAGTCTACATCAATCCAAGGGAGCATTATGTATGATTCTGTACCCAGATGTCTTCAACAAAGGTTTCATTACCTGTTGACTGGATGACCTTCATGTCTTGTTGGCTTTCATCTCTAAAATAGTTGGGGTTTTTTTTCCATGTGTGAAGAAATTGTATGGAGAATTTTATATAGGTAAACCATATGGAATTTGAGACTTAACTTGCCTTTAGTTTTTGGTATGTCTGTTTTTGTAGTACTATCAACCTGCCCAAAGAGGAGAGCCACTTAGCTTTATTAACCTTCACAGTCATAAGATGTATAACCTATATTAATTGGTTGGCACATGCCAAAATGTAGTTAAGCTTTTTCACTGGCTGTCTCTGAGAGCATTCTCTCTGCATGTTTTACAATAACCTTACCTGTGTAAAAGTGACTATATATGAGCAAGGCAAATGAATCCCTTGTGACACTAGCAGTCTCAGGCTGAGGCATTTTTTTCCATCTTAGAAAACTTGGGATTATTATGATTTTGACTGGCCTTAGCTATTGATTTCTCAACTAGCTCTACCTCTCAGTCAAATGAACAACTAGACTACCTCTCAAATACTGACTGGCTGTTCCATACACTACACTGTTTGTCTTCCCACCTTGTTAAAAGTGAAGCAATTGCCTTTACATCAAAAGCTTTTTATTGTCTATTGATTCTGCCTGTTGCTGGGTTTAGTTTTACAGTTAGATCTATATGAAGCTTAGTTGAAGGAGGTAGATGACTAGCAGACAGAACTTTTTGTAGTGTCTTGTGAAGCTACATCTTACCCTTAAACTGCTATCTAGCTGTTTTCCCAAGTATGACTCCTATTTTAAATGCTGCAGAGTTTATTTTCCTTGGTAATAAATACATTCCTTGTTTTTTTCTCAGTTTGCAACAAAACTGCCTGTGATGTGTTCTTATGTCTTAGCAAGAAAAGAAAAGCTTCAGTCAACTTCAAATGCTTGTCAGCACTGTCCTTTAATCTTAACCACTAGTGTGAAATAACTGGAGAATGTCCTGATGTTACCCACAGGAATCTTTGTGTGTCTGTGGTAATGGTTAAAAATGTGCTCAGGATCTTTCTAGAAAAACAAGTTTTCCTGTGGACTAAAAAGTAAATATTTACCAAGTGAAAAATGTGTATGTAATGTGTTAGTGCTGAAATGAGCTCACAGGACAATCTTAAAATACTTTAAGACAGCAGAAAAATGAGTTGCGTCTAAAATTTACCGGAGAAACTTAACAGACTTGTGTATTCTCTAAGTACGTGTGCACGTAAGTACAGAATGATGATTTTCGGTCAGCTGACCTGAAGTACAAAATGTTAAGGATGGCTGTGTCATGCTGAACTAGCTGTTGTACAGAACTGAACATTACTTCTGGGATATTAGTGTGTTTCTCTGCAGATGTTCGGATTTTTTTAGAGGTAAGAGTCAAGCTGTAGAAGCAGCAGAATTGACAGCTAGCATAGGTAAGTGTGCTGCAGGAGGCCATTGTTCAACCTGTATTCAACCTGCATTCATCTCCATCACAGGACAAGTTAATGAGATCCCTGTCCACAATAGGGCCAGGTGAGTTAAATGCTTCTAGCTTGTTACAGGTAGCAACTAGAAGATGATGGCTTTGGGTGCCTGTGTTCTGGATACTGTAGAAGTAGGTATTAGCTGTTCTCTTGCTAAGCAGCTTTCTGTTAAATGATGTGGTTGAAGTTGACAACTGAAGGAATGGCAAAGAAAAAGGTTGGAGAGAACCTGTTTCTTGGGAGCTGTCTTTGAAGCACTTTGCTTTTCTCTTAGGAACTGGGCACATTCACGTAAATTGAGCTACTGTTTTCATTTTTAAAGTTTCCTGCTGTATTTGAGACCTAAAGAAGGGCTTGTGTCCCCCAGAAATGTTTTTCCATAATGTTAGTTAAGTGGCTACCTCTTTACGTGAGCATTGCCTCACCTATCCTTAAATTACTGCAGCTCCAAAAAGCATCAGCTGTCAGAACATTGAAAGAAAACAGTGTCTTGGCCAAACACATGACAGAACATTGAGATGAACTATACTGCTTAAGATAATTTGATCAATATTACTGAGCAAAACTTGATACCAAAAATACTTGAGTAGACATTATGGAGTGGTTCAAAACTGTTGCTGTGGCAATGCTTCCTCTGCATTCATTAGTACAATGCGGTGGTATTGAGAGGTGATCATCTCAGTCCCTTTTATGTTGGCAGATGATGCAAAAAACAATTATTTTGGGTTCAGACGTCTTTTACTGCTTTTTATTCTTATTTGCAGATACTTTTTTTTTTTTTTTTTTTTTGAGGAGTTAAAACTTTGAGGGAAGGAGGAAGGAAGAATGCTACCAACAAAGCTATAATTGGTTTTTTTATTTGTAAAAATAGTTTAAAAAAGAAAAATGTAATCCAACTGTGTTGTCCAAGCTACGTATCAACAAACTACAGAAAGCTTGACTTGCAAACTACCCATCAGGATGTAGTTTGCCCTAAAGTCATTAGGGAAATGCATTATCACCTACAGGTTTATTACCTGTGAGAAATGGTTTCTTTGTAATCTGTTCAGGGACATTTAGTGTATTAGGTTTTTGAAATGTTGCTTTTAGTTTTAAGTGTGGCTGGATTTGGGGAGATTTTTGGGGAGGGGATTTGGCATAGAATGCTCAGAAGAGAACAGAAAAAATGTCTGCTGATTAGGATTTCTCACTGATAGGACTGTACATATAGAAGTAAGTTTGATCTGCTTTTTTAAGATGTAGAAAATGTCCTTTTTTATTTTTGTACATTTTCAAATGCTTGTATTTGTATTTTGATTGGAATAAAAACATTCAAAATATAAAATTTTCTTCTGTTGTTTAGATTTAAGATTGCTTAAGGTCTGGAAAAATGCATCTACTTTTTTGGTGATGTGTTCCTTCTGCAGTTGTATATGCAGTGGTTTTTTCCTAACAGTACCACTTTGGAATATTGTGGTGTTGCATGCTGAAATCCTTTCAACATTTGTCTTACATAACAGGAAGCATTTAGTACTGTGTGAAAATCCAGCACTTGCGTGAATTGAATACCCAGAAACACTGGTAAGGGAGGTAGGGAAGGAGGAGGAGATTAGTAATTTACATTTATCAGTGGTAGAGATGTGAATTATCCTCTGCCTAAGTACCTCTAAATTCTACAAAGTAGTTTAATTATAAAAAGTATAAGATTTAATGTTTGGACTATGTCCAAAGTCATCATGGATACAATACAAATGAAAACTAAGAAATTGTACTACTAGAAGAAAGGAAACACTTAATGAGATATTATTAAAGAACTACCACTGTTCAGTCACAAATGATCTGATGTATTGTGTATCCAGCTTAAGGAAAGCCCAATAAAAAGGTGTGATAATTCATGAAAAGTGGAGGGAAGGTTTTCACCTTCGGAGTTGTTAACTGTGCCTTCTTTCTGGCAATGTTACTGCTCTTTCCTTCTCTAAGGGATGCAAGTTCAGGTTCTGTGTTGTTATATAGGTAATTAAAATGTATTACAGTAACTTTTTAATGCCACAGACCTGAAACTACTCTATCTGAACCACTGTGTTGTGTGAAGGGTGAGTGAGTGCTGGAGCAACAAGTAGTTGTACAACAGACGAAATTGTTTTGACAACTTGGGTCACTTCAGGGGTTGCTGATGAGGACAGGTAAAGCTCCAGGTGAAAAAAAGAAATGTCTGTGGTAGTTAGCTGCTTGATTGCCCTGTGGGAGGTGGCCTGGGGTTTTTTGTCCACCTGTGGTACATGTCCAGAGTATTGGGAGACTAGGTTTAGCTTTCTGACATAAGGTAATGATGTGATATTTCTGCCTTTATTGAAAGGTATGGTGTTCTTCTTGGTGAATAGCTTTACACCTTTAGCTGAATTATATTGAAAATGCACAAAAAATATATTGTGAATCTTAATAGTAATTATTCAAACAATGTGAGAAACCCAAGTAGGATGTGTTAGGCATTTTAATCTGCACTGACAACCCCTCAGTGAATTTTTTCTATACTTGTTTTGTGATCTTAGCTGAGTTGATTTTATGCTATATCTAACTCTGGTTCCTTCAATTGTCACTAGGAAATAAAGTATATTTAAAAGCCTACAAGTCAAACTGTGACTCTTCTACCCTTTGTGGGACTAGTAATCAAGACTGTAAATTGGAATTTACCTCACTATGTTGAGACCAAGTTGGAAATCAAGTAAACTCCAGCTTCCTCATCAACTGAGATAAATTTGAATTTCTGTGCAAGGCTACACACAGAATGCATAGAATATGCTAAATATATTAAAACGTCATTTCAATTTGACTGAGTTTAGCCACAGATTTATCTGTATTCCAATCTAAAATGTACTAGGTTAAATTAGATTTATTATCTAACAGACATTTACAGGAAATAACTTCTCTAATACTGATTGTCAGAGGAAGAAGTTTAAGATATGCTATAAAAGATTCCCCTGTCTTTCATTTTTTTGTCCTTTTCACAATGTTAAATTTTATTTGTTTATTACTGTCTTGGATCTCTGAATTATTACTTCTAATGGTGTTGCTGCATTAGATGCTGTTCCTAGGAAGGTGTGCCTGCAGGTTCAGTTTCCCTGACACTTCATCTTGCCTGTCCTATTAAGAAGTCTTATAGTCCTCTGTATGACTCAGATATTCTGTGCTTGAGCAACTCCATTCCTTGACAGCAAAATACTTTGGGCCAGTATTGTTTATCCAGTTCAGCTAATAACAAACTCCAGAAAACGACACTTTCCCTGCTGATGTATTGGCTATATGCAGTAGGAGGTTGTGTGCAATGCAGCAGTGTACCCACAAAAGATGCTTCAGCCCTGACTTCTGGCTGGTCAGGGGAGAGGCAGACACCTGTCTAAGTGTGGTCTCTACTGTCACCGTAGTGTTTTGTACTCACAAGAAAAAGAATTCAGAGATACATGTAACTTTTCTGAACTGCCATCATAATTTGGGAATAACTGCTTTCAGGCACTATTTGTGGCAAAAGCTTAATTCCTTGTCAAGTGGTAGATAAAACATAGAGCATTTGGATTTCTGTCTTATGTTTGACTAACCTGGCTCTTTTAAGACCAGACTTCAGCCACTGATTTGAGTGCTCCTATTAAGCATACAAACTGAAGGAGCCTGACTTTAATCCCACAACTAACAAAGTTCTTTGCTTCTTTGACGTGAATTGAGAGGTAAGAGAGAAATGGCAATGGGCAAAATGTCTTTGTATTAGCTTTAAAATTCAGATTGATGGATAGCATCAAATGTAGATTGGTTTATCCAGCTAGGCGAAGCAAATGGACAAAAGGCTTAAGGTGGCCAGAGGAAGGAACACGCTGTTTCAGAGTACAGTGCTTTGTTAGTAGTGCTTGTGACATCTCAGTCACAAGCATTACTTTTACCTGGTTCAATTTCCCGTGGCCATAAATACTGTATGCAGTATCAAAAAAAAAACAAATATTGGGCAAGGCAAAACATCTCACCTGTTTTGATGTGTTTTGTGTTGGTTCTTCAAGAAGTTTTAAAATTGACTACTAAAAGTTTGGTTCTTAAAAGTCTCACTATCTTTAGCTAAAAAGTCAAGCCATCTGCTTTACACTTCCCCCTACCCTGAATTTTTCCTGGGTGGGCTTCACACCTTAAGTCATATGGCACAGATATATCTACTGCGTATAACAAAATTGAGTTTTCTCTAATTTTCTAGAATCTGTATGGCCATTACCATGGTTTGTATGGACAAAAATATGGTTTTCCAGAATCTCTCACTGTGGGATTGCTACTTGATCAGCCAGCAAAGTGTCCTCTGACTTTGTACACTCAATGGTATAAACCAGTACTTGCAAGTTCTCCTTCTTGCCTCTGTTCTTTAAAAGGGAGCTTTTCGCAGTGTGTTTCATTCAGCTCCATTGGGATTAGTCATGAAAGTATTTCACATTGAAAAGTTGTCAGCCATCTTAAAAATGCCTACTTGTTTCTGTTAATTCGGCAAGTTATCTGTCTTCTATCCCTTCCCTACACCTCTGCTCCTTCTACGTCCTTAGGGTTTTTCTTTGTTCAGTCATCTCATATCTCTTTTTCCAGGTGGGAGAGGTAGCAGTCTCCTCCCTAGGATTTCCATTTTTGTATTCTTGGCTAAATTATTTCTCACTAATACACCTAGTTAGGGCTTTATTAACAGGAATATACCTAATGCAGTTGTAAGATAGAGAGTAGGTTCTATTTTGTTCCATATTTGTCTCTTACCTTTCTGCTCTGGCTTGGGACAGTGTTAGTTAATTTTCAACTCTATATGGAAATGTTTGAGATTCAGTGTTGCTGAATTCTTTTTCTCCTCTTTCATGTTCTATAACAGCTTGAGGGATGTGGTGTGTCTATGTTTAACTCCAAGAAATTTTCAAAGTGGAAAATGGGAAACTTGTTAACATCAGCTATTCTCGTTATAGCTGGACAAATGAAGATGATGAGGCATTGCAGATGGTTAAATCACCTGACTTTCAGGTGATACATGACATATAGAGTAAGCAAGAAAAAAGGCAAAAATGGAATGGAGCTTGGCGGAAACAGCTCCTGCTTATACAAGGTGATATTTAGACTACTTGCCTATTGTCTTCTTGAGGCAGGATAGGTAGTGATAATAAAGCATAATAAAGTATAGTATAATAATAAAATAATAGTAGGGCTACAAATCAGCAAACAAACAGAAAAATATTGTTCTCTGTCAAAGCAGTGTCTCTGTTTTCTGAAACAATTTTAGATGAACCAAAGGTAACCACTGTATAGAAAGCTCCTCAGTTTCAGATGTGTCCTAATAGCAGGAAGAATCGGGTTAATTTGAATGTTGATGCTACTTAGATGATTGTTGCAGGTTATAGTAGGTTATCCCAAAGCCAGTTTGGAGAGAAAGTGAGAGATTTGGAATTGTCACTTTCAAATGTGTTACTATGAAATCACATCCAAGTTTCACCATCTGCTTAACATGGGATCTGTATACAGATTAATTAACCACATAGCTGTGCCCTAGTCCATCCAAAGATTCATCTAGAAAGCCAAAGATAATTCAATTTCTAGTGTCACTGATCACACTCAAGTGCATGATTTGCATGGCAAGCGTAATTGACCCCATGGGTATCTCTGTGAAATGAAATGCCCAGTGGATCCTTGTATCTAAAAGCATTGATTATACAGTAAGTAGTTTGAGTTACTGTATTGGGAAATAGTCAGTCTTTTTGAATTAACTAAGAAAATCTATTCTTTAAAGAATGCTAAGGGAGGGATGTGGAAGAAACTGCTGTCAAGACCCCAGAATACAAAGTGTCAGCTGAAAGTAGAAAACAACTTCAACTACAACTGAAGAGCCACAGCAAGTAGTGGCATTGGCTTCTCTTGTAATGGAAGCTTCAGCTTTCAGATAACTTTTCCTTTTGTGAGAATACTGGAAGATGATTCAGAACTTTGCAAGCCTTTGCTTGGAAAAGCCATCAGCCTTTTGTGTTTAAAGACAAGGCCAGGGGATGCACGATGGAGATGCCCGAATGCTGCAGGTGCTCACTGCACCTTTGGCTTTCCCTCCCACTGTCCCTGTCTGGGGCTGCCTGGGAACCTCGGCAGAAGGGCTTCTGCTGCAATTCAGCTTCTCTTGACATCAGCAGTTGGAGCTGGTACCAAATGTAACTGTGGGCTGCTTTCTGATGCCCCTTGCCCCACCCCATCCCCTCTGCTGACGCTTTTAGCAGTATTTTGGGATATGTTGTTTTTATTTCCTAATGTTCTACAGTTAAAGGAGCCAGTGTTGGTGAGCTTCTGAGTTGGTGACTTAAACTATGGCAGACCACGGTATGATTATGTAGTAGCAGGCTAATGGATGCCCTGAAATGTTTGGAGCTGCTTTGGATCTACTCCAGCACCATTTGACAAGTACTGTCTGAAACACTCCTGATGTGTATTAAAAGGAAGAAGTTCCTTAGGAAACGACACGGAGTCATAGAGGTGGTAGTGCTTTTTTTCTGCTGTTAATGTTTGATTGCAGCTCACAGCATAATGTTCATAGGCAGATGGCAACTTAATTTGATCACATACAATTCATGTCTTCCAGTTCCTGAATAGACATTTGGTAAATAGGGGAAAAAAAAACCACTGAGGTGATATGCAAGTAAACTTGAATCTGAAATGAGCACATTAAGGTCTATGCTTAGGTAGATTATATGGGAGCTTACTGATAGTTTAGACAAAAATCGGAGAAGCTGGGCACCTACCATTATGTGCTGAGCTATAGAGATGCCAAATCTTGCCAAAAACTGGGAGGAAAGGTTTTTAAATTACATTGAACTTGCCCTAACTCCAGTTGACCTAGTTGCTGCCTATGCAAATAAAAATATTTCATAGCATCCACTGATGCCACACAGTAATACTTTTACTTTCTTTCTTTTTCTTTTTTTTTAAGATTCAGGGAAATAAGCTGAAGAAAAATCTTGTAAGCTTCCTACACACAATATGTATATGACGAGATGCATGTTGATTGATGCAGTTCAGGAAACCATCTGTTCCCTGTCACAAACTCCATCTTAGCATTTCTTACAAGTTTAATTGTATCAATAATAGCACTCCAACAGCAAATGTTTGCTGGCTTTTATAACTGGAATTTTGGAATTCTCTAGGAAATCTAAGTATTTTTCATTTTTCTTCTGAAGCCTATTTACTACTTCCTCTTACAAAGATAGGTTTGCTGCTCCTCTGCATTTAACTAAGCATTACTTTGTTTACTTGGAGATGGAAATTTAATTTTGAAACATCAGGTCATTGTTGCCCATGCTTGACTGACATAATTATCAAGTTCTAAACAAGACCCCTCTCTTTAGGGCTTATTATTAACCTGTCCCCTTTCCTTTGTGACTTGGAATATGAAGTCTTTTTACTGAGCTTTGTATTTTCTGTAAGTCTGTGAATGTGAAAACATGTATTTGTTTTGATTTACAGTTAATTTAGACTTACTGACACACCTGACATTTTTAAAGATGAAACTGAAAAAAAGCGGGAGGGAAAAAACCCCACATCAAAAAAATTACCAAACTGGATGCTGGTATATGCTACCACCCAAGTGCCAAAAGACCATTTTAAGGGCTGCCACTGAAGTCCCACTTGTTTACTGAAGCACTCAACAAATAAGGCTGAAGGGAATAGTGACTGTTGAGGATTACTGTGCATCTGGAAGGCACTCGCCCTATCTCAAGATAGCTTCCGTTGTATTAAGAGCTTGTATCTCACCCTGATTAGCAACAGGAAATAACTGAAATATAATCAGGCTCTCTTCATTAGAAATGTTCTTGAATACTTCGAAAACTGTCAAATAACTGTCTTCAAAACTGAATATTCCTATAAATAAAGTGAAAGAATAATGTTATGTCTCAGATTTTTTTTATCCATGTTTGACTCTAATACCGGGATAAGCACACACTGGTTTTTTAAATGCAGAAGACTGAAGCACTTTGGATATTTATACAGACTCATGCTAGCAGGGCCAGCTCTTGCATAAGGCTGAAATTCCCAAAAGTCACCATTTGAAGTCCGCTGGTGAAGGGATAAAGATGGAATTCAACCTAAGTGTAAAATGTATTTAACTCTGAGCCATTGGTACATTAATACAGGTGAGCTGCTTGTCCTGCTGCTTGGATCTCCCCTGCCTTGGGTGAGTGCCCAAACTGAAGTCTTTTGTTTAGACAAAAAGTATCAAAGGTACCTTTTTGTGTATTTCCCTCTATGAATTGCTTTGCTGTTATTGAAATGCTTCTTGTTCACAAAATATGTTCTGTGAACACACGGGGCTGCCTATAATAGGTCTTAAGTATCTTCAATTAAAACAATAAATGTCAAGACAAAGTGATTGTGCTTCCCTGTAGGCCTGTACAGGCATTTCCAAAGAAAGCTGGTGGTTACTGCCAGGTAGGTGGTCAGTGCTGCTGCCCTCATTAGGTCTGTGATTGCCTGGTGTAATTATTTGAGCAGCTTAACATTTGTGCAGTCAGATGGAAGATACAGAGGAATATAAAAAGATGTGACCCTCATGATGCAATGCTGCCGTGCCCCTTCAAGTGAATTTTCTCTTTTGAAAATTCACTTTTTGAAAGGTAGCTTTTTCCTATTTGAGAGAGCACTGTATGTACAGTGAAGTTGCTTACATGAAACTGAAACGCGTCTTCGTTTCCCAAGTTGCAAACCTTGGAAAAAACATAGATGAAATTCTAATTTGAGCTGCTATTGAAATTTTTCCAGAGAACCTAGGCTTCCTTTCAGCCTTTGTGAAATCTGAAGATGCATGGTTTTATCGTGAAGTGAAACCTCGTTGCATTTTGCGGTCTTTGCAAACTCTGCATATCAGATTACCAGGAAAAAAATGTCCTGCAACAAGAGTAAGTTTTAGGTTTATTTCTGTGCTGTATCAGGTTTGTGTTCTTCATCAGTATCCCCCATCACTTATGTCTTTGCCCTTAATAGTTGTGTCTCAGAAATTTATTCAGCTATAGTATTTCCTAATAATAAAGAGGGTTTTTTTCTGAAATTTTCCATGGGTTTTTTTCTGGTAAGTGAAAGTTACAGTCTAGCCAGAGAATATATCTCCCTTTAATTACATATTTGTTGATAATGCCGCTTCTGCCCATTTACGTGAGTGCATCTTCGGATGCAAGGGTGAACTGAGGAAAGAAAATCCTTTCACACCAGGAGGAGACACCTTCAGCAGCTGCAAATGGTACTGTACGGGATTCCTTGTGGTGTGGTCTGTCACAGGTACAGGAGCTGTGAGACAGCGCAGAGTCTCTGAAGCTGATGGCTTAGCGGGTGATTTCGGTTAGTGTGTCACCAGTGTGAGCCACGCTGAATGTGCCCCGTGCACCCCACACGTCCCTGCTGAACGCCAGGATGAGCTGTCAGCCCTGGCAGGCTGCTCCTGTGCCTTTGAAGCTAAACCATATGGAGTATGAGTGCAATTAAAACACTACTTCTTTTGCAGTTGCTTGCAGTTCCAAGTGACTAAAGATGCCCTGAGTGCTTAAGGAATTGCTTAAAATATAATGATGATCATCTTAGTGAACACAGGAGATACTGGTGGGACGCTTTTCTCAGATAGAATTATATATGGTGCCAGAATAGCCTCCGGAGACTGAACTGATGGTGTGAATTTACAAATGAGAAGGCTCTCTGAAAAAAAAGTGTATTACTTTAGCTTCAACTGTACGCTTGCTTCATTTTGGAAGTCTGGGATTTTTTGTCACCCATAGTCACTACAAAAGACTTACCAATTTCTGTCTTCTATTGGAAGGGCTGAGATAGAGTGCTCTATGAGGGGCTTCCCAAACAGAGAGTGGAACTGGCCTTTCCCCTTGGCCTGCTGACCAGGGCACACTGCTGCAAGGTGGGGTTCACCGGGGCACCCAGATGTTTTCCTGCAGAGGCCAGCACTTGGTCTGTGCTTTCCCAGTTACTGCATTTTTTAACATATGGCTCAACTTGAGCTTCTGTACCTGAGGCATTGAACCCTGCTATACACTTGGTTTGATACACGTGTGCTGTGCTTAATAGTTTTGATGGGTAGCGGTCACTAAACTTCGACATTGATAAAAATGTTGACTCTTATAGAGGGAAAATTGTCTTTGTGTGTTTGGTCACGCTGTGGGTGTGTAGTTTACTTGTCACACTGCAGGGGCGTGGTTCACTCTTTGCTGCCATGGTAATGAATCAAAGGTTATCAGCAAACCAGCAGTTGTGGTAGGTGTAGCTGCACAACAAGCTTGGTCTCTTATAGTGCCTTTAATACTGTTTAAATGTCTCCAGAGACCTTCTCCAGCTAAAATATTGTATTTCAAAACAATAAAAATAAATAATTTGTGGATAGAAAAAGGAGGGACTATGTCATTTATTGCCCCTATTTCATCATAATTCTGTTGTAAGGACAGAATCACTTTAGCAAGTGATCACAGAGGTTGGCTTATTGTAACACATAGCTTCATAACAGGGATAGCTTCTAGTAAATATATGTATTGAAGAGCATAACTGGTCTTTTACCTTCATCACATATCTTCAGTAACTAACTTGTAACTTAGACATTTTACACAACTTTTCCAGAGTTCAGGAAACTGTCTCTTTACTTGCAGGCATATTAAATTCCTTGTACAATAAAATCATCTTTCACAGTACTATCCCTGAATCTGCCTCACTATTGTGTTCAGATCTGGAAGGTGGGGGTACTTGAAAGGCAAAGCAGCCTGGTACAGTGAATTCTGCTGTCCTGCAGGTGTCCTTCCCTGTTGGCAGAACTTGCATATAATCTGGTTTAGGTTAAGTCACAGGTGGATTTTGTTCTCAGAGTCACTGGAACACCCAGATTCAGGGTTTATGGAAAGCAAATCCAAGGGTTATGAGTGGAAAAGGACATGGCTCGCTATTTGTCAGAATAAAGACTGATGTACTTTGTGTGTGCCAAGTCTAGCTAAAAAAACCAAACAGCAATGTGCTATATACACACTCCAACTGCCAGGAAACAACCCCTGAAAGCAGCATGATGGAGTTGGGGAACAAATTGTATATTGTTGGGCTTCATAAATAATTATGTCAATGGGGAGCACACTACAAGAGCGCAGCATTTTAAACAGTGCTTTTTATTATCTCAACTGTTGATCCATTCTGCAGTTTCTGAAAACACAAGCTTTGACCAGCAAGGAAAGAGTAAAAGGTGCAGTTTGCTACTTTGGGTGAGTGGCTCAGTCTAAGGAGACATATTCATCCCATTTGTAGTGCTAGCAGTGGAAGATGGCTGTCCTCAGACTTTACTAAGGCTGCCTGAAAGTAACAGTGCAAACAAGTTTGTGAATGATGTGATGGGCAGAGAAAGAGGGAAAAGGATTGATTTTAGATTGCTAGTTAAACATCCAAACAGACTTCTGTTGGAAACTCACTTAGTTAACATTTATGAACCTGGAGACAAATGCTGTCTGAACTGACAGCAGCAAATGAAAGCATGGCTGCTGAATTGCCCAAGCTATAAAGGAAATCAGAGAGAACATGGGCTACTTGTTTCTTTGGGTATAACAGATCTTGCACTATGTACCTCTCCAGCCTTATAAAGTGCTTACTGTGACTTTGAAATTTTTTGTGCAGTTACAGATACTTTATCTGTAGAAATCCTAAGTAAGTTGTAGCTGTGCTTCCTAGAGAGCTGAAATGCTTTCATCTCTCTGGTTTTAGATGATGGGTAGATCAAAAGCCTAGAGGGTGAACTGTTTCCCTGTTGTTAAATGCTTGAGCTCTGAGGCATTGGTGCCTGGGGGAGGTGAGTATGTGAAAACTGTCCCAGTAAATCTGCTGGGACATATGGAGTACTTAAGAACTTAGAAGTAAGACTAGAAGGATATCTCAGGCTGTGAAAGTAAGCTTCCCTCCTGTCACTTCTAGCAGCTCTTATATTCACTTCACTGACTGGCATTCCTTCATCTGTAAAGCTGCTGTTTTGTGGAAGGCTGTTTAAACATGTGATGGCTCTGCTGCCTGGGGACATCCTGATTTCCAGCTTTCAGGTGTATTTGGTAAATCCATACTATTTGCTCTTACGATGAATTGTCTTCAGTTTGAATTCTGCCTTCCTGCCTCCGTAGCCAGCAGCTGTATTTCTCCCTTGCCCTTCACGGGGCTGGGTTAAGGAAGTTCATGTCGCTGTTTGCAATGCCAGACTATTGCGTGTAACCCCTAAAAGACAAATAGTTCCTGAGCCTTCGGCTGGCCTGCTTCATTGTGAGCAGTTGCAACTTTGGTTTTCAAATCTCTTACCAGATACCCCATCAAATCTCACACGTAGCATCCATGCTTTAGTTAGTGTTATTTATTAAAATGCAGAAGAGGGTGGGGTTTTTTTTCCCCATCCAGACACATGGGAAACAGTATGAGGTTCTTTAGCTGCATGTGGTTCCTTTGCCACATGTGGTGGCATTGTAAGTGTTCCCAGTGGCTGACAGAGTAATTAACCTGGCTTTAATTATTTGAAATGCTACATTTGGAGGAGGAGGATACTTAATATGAACAATGAGGCATTAGGATGAAATTAATTCCATCAGAATGGCCAGGAAGTCCTGTGGAGCAGAGTTGTAGTGCACTTGAAATCCTACCAATTAGTGCCATGAGTTCTCTGGGCCTTGCTCGTGTCACTGGCTGGTAATCTGCTGGTTCAGTAGAGCACCTTAAGTCAGGCATAGCTGAAACTGTAATTGCCTGTTTGCCCTCACCCAACATTCTTCTGTGGCCTGTAGGGCACCTGCTGCCAGGGGCTTACTCAATGATCTTGAGCTGCTTTTAAAGCCTGGATGGTTTTGTATTTGCAATAGCTCATAGTTCTATTCAGATACTTTGTTCACCAACAACGGGGATGGGAAGCTGGTGAGTCTAACTGCATTGGTGTCTTTGAAGGAGACTCTACTTCGAGAGCATGCAGCAGGGTCTGAAGCCTTGTTTAACTTGCTTAAAAGGCCCTGCTGTTAACAGTGCACAGGGGGTCTAAATGACACCCCACCCCCAGCATTTTTTACAGTAGAGGCACGTCTAGTGAAGATCCAGGGGTTAGCCTGTGCTCCCCTCTGGCAGGGACAGGGGATGAGCCACAAGGAGTCCTCTCGAAATGGGAAGGCTTCTTCTGGTGGGGATCTGTTATTTTGTACAAATAATGAGGTGTTTGCTATACAGGCAAGAGAATCTAGCCACCCTCATTAAGCTACTTGGTGGGCAGAAAGCAAAGCTTTTGTCCTTGCTCCAGTTAATTTTTCACAACAGAAAATCTTCAGTAGGGGATGTTCAGAGCCAGACTAGAACAGAGTAGTCGTTGTTAATCCTGATGTTTAGCAACCCCATACAATGGACTTGTATGGAAAATGAAAATATGGGATTGGCTTTTTTGACTCCATAGTAAGTATTCCCATATTACTTACTGTCCTGCGGTTTTGTGTCTTCTTACAAAATAGCAATAGGTACCCAATTTATTGAAGTAATGAGGAAATATTTGCAACTTCTAACTTTTTTCAACATCAATAACTCTTTACAAGCCAGGTAGAGTCATGGTAATTCTGTCTGATTTTGCTACGTGAGTTTAATGCTTTGTGGCAGCTTTGATGTCTGCTAAGCCTCTATTGTTCTGCAACTCAGAGGATTTAAGTGCTGGGCAAGTTATTAGGTGTCTTGAGTGTGTTTCACCAAATGTACAGACTGTCTTAGGATCTTCCAACACGGAAAACAGTCTAAA
Organism: Dicrurus megarhynchus; assembly: GCA_013399195.1. Taxonomy (NCBI): domain Eukaryota; kingdom Metazoa; phylum Chordata; class Aves; order Passeriformes; family Dicruridae; genus Dicrurus; species Dicrurus megarhynchus. The sequence continues at coordinate 533,906 of VXAD01006095.1, forward strand.
GCCTAGGTGCTGTTTCTTATTATTACTGCAAAGTATTAGGTGTCAGGGCGTGGTTGAGCCAAACAATGGGAACGTTTTAAAACAAGTCCTCCTGTAAAGGGGCAGGAAATAAATGGCCCTTCCCCAGTAGCTCAGGATGGAACCTGAAATGTTCTATTCCTTCCTGTTGGCTGTCTATCTCACATGTCTGAAATAATGAGTCAACACATGACTAATGAGCTGCAAGCCTCTAGCAGAGGGTCAGCGAAGCACTGGGCAGTGCTCAGGCTGCCAGGCACTGAAGCACAACACAAGTTGGATAAACAGCTCCTGTCTCGTAGGATTTGCAGCCTGAGTGCTCTCGCTGCTAGTGTAGCTGAAATGTGAGGGTTTGTGGGTTTCTTCTCTTTCTGAAACTAAACTTCACAAATCAATGTTGCCATGGAGAAGCGCCACCTCATCACCAAGGGCAGACGATGAACTAATTAATTGCAGAAATCTGACTGCAATAGTGATAATACCCCTGGGATATAAAACAGTTACCATTAAATTCAAATAGCCATTTTCAGGGAAGCAGTATTTCCTTCAACAGAATGTAGTGCTGGTTAATCAACTATGATATGAAAATTTAGGCACTGATGGATGTGTAACCAAGAATGTGGATGCTCAGCTAGTTATGAGTGAATAGATACATCTGATTTCTGCCTTCATTTCTACAGATATGGGTATAGGAAAATGAAGAAAAGCTTCTTTTATGCACATTTGGAGCACAAACTGAAGATATGTAAATTTTTCTTCCTTTCTTTGACGTTTTATTTTTGGTAAAAACATGATACTCTGATGCACGGAACTTTCTGATTGCCATGGGATTTTTTTCATAACTGTTCTCCCTCTCTTTTTTTCTTGCTTTCCCATTTTGTTTTTGTCTAGGAAAGTCCTTAGCCTTGTCTCTGCTGTCCTAAGCTGCTTGCTGACGAGCACTATTAAGGAGCAGAATGTAACAGGTTTAAATAGAAGTGTTATTTTAAATCTTGCTAGCATGAAGACATTGATCAGATTATATCAAGGGCACATAAAGAATGTCGAACAACTGGAAAAAGAGGTAAAAGATCAAGTTTCTTGCAATTTGAAAAGGAGGTTTTAATTGTTAAGGAAAACAGGCTAGGCATGGGAGGGAGCCTGCCTTTGCAATGGCTGTGGGAAGAGGAAAATGAAAGATGCCACAAGCAGCACATGGGCTGGTGTGTCAGATGGGAGCTGAGATGCCCTTTCAGTGTACTTTGCAGCTCAGCACATGCAGGCTCCTCAGTCACTGCAGAAAAGGGCAGAGAGCATTTCTTTACCTAACGTTCAGAAATGCCTCTGAAGCGAAGACTGAGGCTTCTTTAGAAGAATGCAGGGATGCATCCTTTCTGGATATAAATCTAAAGTGGCACGTGTCATGTTTGCCCTGGTCTGGTTGTATCCCTTGCACGTCTCCTCCTGCACCTCAGTAAGCAATGTCAATCTGTAATTACAGTGGCAGAATCTGGAAAATCAGCATCTGGACCTTTTACTGAATAATAAAGGAAGTTTCAACTAATCAAAAGGTCCACAAGAAATCCTTCACAGTGCCATGGCATGTTGAGTAGGATGCTTGTAAGGCTCTTTAACATTCTGGGTAAATTGAGAATTTGCCCAGAGTGTCTGAAGATGCATTTCTGCAGCTGCTTTAGTGTTTGAGCTTCACTTTGGGCTCTAAAGGCGGATTTGTCAGTGCCTAATGAGGTCTGTCTGAGCTCCAGCTGCGTGTGCCATTGCAAACAGTGCTGGCCTGTCCCAGTTCTCTGGTGGCTCTAAGTAGGAAAGCAGTGCACTAATGAGGGAGCTTGGCTGTGTTTCCTGCCCCCCTCCTGCAATTAGGAGCTGCCTGGCTGGGCAAGGAGGGGAGCTGGGTGCTGTGGGTTGGTGTTGGCTAAAGGCATGTGGAGAAGGGTGACCCTGGAATGCAGGGAGGAGGGAGGGTGTCCTCCTGACCAACATCTCTGTGCCTTGATCAGACTATTGATTGTAGGGGAGCATGTTCAGCAGGGAGGGCAGGGCTGCTGTGGGGACACTGTGAGGCTGTAGCTGTGAGCCCGGGAGGGAATGCACGAGGACTGGCTGACATCAGGTGGCAAACCTGTTCTGTTCTGCATGTATCCGCAGCAGGAAGAGCTGGCTGTTGTTGCAGTGAAGTTACTGGGCTGGATTAACCAGTGGTTTGAACTGGTGAGGCAAATGGTGCTTTCTCAGGACTGACTGTCATACCAGTGCTTGAAAAACTAGTCCATTTGTAGTGAAGAAAGGCTAAGAGAGCATGTAAAGAGAGCAGGCATTTGCAGAGCAGCAGACCTCCCTACTTGGAGATCATCTTACTTCTAACAAAATGCTTTTACATTGAAAAAAGGAACAGCAGATGCCTCTTTCTCACAGTTGTCTGCTCATTTTGCCCAGTTATTGCAGTAGGGCTGAATGGAAGTGCATTTGCACAGGATTCCTGTTCCTTATCCTCTGTAGCAATGAGCTCATGTATTAATGTATCCCTTCCTGGATACATTAATATCCCTTCTGAGAAGGGCAGTGCCTGTAAATGAACGGAAAAACTGGTAGTCATTGAAACACTCTGGAGGTATTCTGGTCACAAGACAACACTTGAATGCAGATGAGTAAATAACAGAACAAGAAATTTATGAGAGGCTGCTGCTTGTGGTTAAGGAACAGGGAAAAGTCAAATTAGCATAGAAATGGATATGCATAGATTAGAGGAATGAGGAAACTAAAGTTGCACCTGTACTAAACTGAATTGGTAGGATAGATGGTTTCTATTGACTGTGAAATAAATAAACAGGAGTTCCAGCCAAGGTCATTTTGGAAAGCACTTACCTAGAGGCTAATACAGCCTTTGTGCTGCCAGAACAGCTCTGTTGGATTCAAAGCTGGGAATTAGATGCCCTAGGTGAGCTTCTTCTAGAGAACAGCGAGAGCAGTGCTGAATTCAAAAGTCGTATAGTGCCACATGATAAAACAGTAACAAAGGCAGGTAACAGTCACTTCTGATGTCTTCCTGATAAGACTGAGGGGTTTGCATCACACTGACTTCCAGAGGCTAAAACAAGATATCACTGTCTTGCTGCACACCAGAGTGCTCTCCTGGACACCTACCCTCTCCTATCCTGTGTCACTCCATGCCTCAAAGCAGTTCAAGCAGCTAGCAGGCTCATAAAAATCTTCCTCAGGAACTGGAAGTCCTCCAGAATGTTTAGATCTGGCTTTCCATCATATATGTTTTCCAAAGACTGTTCTCTGCGGGGTATATTTGTACCAGCAGGCAAGAAAAGCTGAAGAGAGTCCTGGGCTACTTTGTATTAGCAGAAAGAAATTCTTCAGAGGAACAGGTGAAGTCATAAAGATATTAAGGTACAGATGTGGTGGAGGTTTTTTCCCTATCAACAGCTGATTTCTTTTGGTTCTTGACATAATTTTCATTGTCAAGTATCATCTTTAATTCAGTTGTAATTGACCTCTCCTCACCCCTTTTCATGAGAAGCAAAAAAAGCTTTTTCAATAGAGAAGATAAAGGCACTCAGGTAGAGTGTGAATAGGCTTGAATCTGAAGCACTGAGGTATTTGTCTCTGTGATCAAGTGATGGCCTCTCAGTTCTGATGCTCACCTATGAGAATATCTGTCCTGTTTCAAAATTCTGCGTATTTCTGACAAGATACCCCATTTCACTTGACTGTGTGATACAGAAGTTGCTATTTTTTCATTTTAAAAATGCTGGAGTTTCTTCTAATTTAGAATTTCTGACACGTAAAGTGCAATTATGATCTACTCTATGGGAATACTCAGGATGTAGGTGTATCCTCCAGTGGTTTTATTTCATGTAAATTGCTTAGGCCGAAGGAACCATGGAGTAAAAGTTGCTGAGCAAGAACAACTTTGCCCATGGAGCTTTCTGGTTGCTCAGTGTACTTGCCTTGCTGCACCTTCAGCAAAAACTAACCTCTGAGACACAGTTTTACAAAGCAGGTTCATCTCTCCCTGTACTAAGCAGCTCAGCAAGATTTGTTCATCCTCCTGTTTTACCTGCTCCCCACCACTATCTCTCCACTTTGTGACTTGCCACAATACAGAACAGTTGTTTAAACTCAACCACATAGTGACTGATTTTTGAAAGAGGCTGTACCAGACTCCCAGCTGCTTCCTTGCACCAGGCATCAAATCCAACAGTTCATCTTGTCTGCTTGTCAGGAAACTGGCAGCTGAGTCCACTCCAATCTAACCATGGGTAGTTTAGGGAGGTGTTATTTTTCTGGCTGGATCAAAGGTTTGCACTGCAGCCACCTGACTGTTCAATCCAGTCAATATGAAGCAGTGTGAGTACTTAGGCAGCAAGAGGCACATCTGGGGAGCAAGAGCACCCCTTTGGCAGTAGCCTCCTGTTTGGATGGCTTAGGCACGTTCAGTCTGAAAGTTCTAACCACTAAAATTTAACGCCTTATATTGACCTAAAACTGAAAAGATATAATTAGTAAAATCATTTCAGTAGTGTAATCCAGAGACTTTATTGCTGCTTCTTGATAAAGACCAGACACAAATTAATTAACCTGACTGGAATTAGTGGCCCTCAAAATCTTTCTTCCAGGGAGACCAGTAGTTACTGAAAGAAAGAGATAGAGGAGGGTCTTGAGCAAGTTAATCTGTGTAAACTTTCAGGAGTTAATCCATCTCTGCTAGAAATTGAAAATACTCCATACTCCAGTAATTCTTTAGAGGGCTAAAAGTGGAGCTGCTTCTCCAAGTAAACCAACTTCATTGATACAAAAGTTTGGGTTTGTGTTGCTGTACCCAAGGTGAGAATCTGGCCAGGATATGCAAAGCCTTGTATCAAGTGCAGTCAGAAGAGACTGCACAATGCACAGACAGGAGGAAATAAGACTACGAAATGGGAAGAGAAATTAATTTTCCATGTGCAGTTCTGAACACTTTCGGAAGGGTTCTGTTGCATTTTCTCACAGGGGTCAGTAGCAGAAAAGTTAAGCATGTGTCACTGGCTGACATTTATTCCCCATGAAGATATTAAAGCTCACTGGAAATTACAGAAAAGTTCTTTAGAGGCCAATAGTGTCATGAGGTGATGTTCTCTGATGCATAGATGCTGGGTTTGAACATAAGGTTGTTACCTGTAAAAGTTTGATTTAAAAATCTCCTTCCTTACCACAGAAACAAATCTCTTGATTTGTTTAGGCTTGAATCTGTAACAGCTATTATCTCTCCCTAAGCTTAGCAGAATGATCTCTGAGCTCAAGGCAAGCTGGTGTGTGGTTGATGTTGTACAGGACATGATGAACCCCATGAGTGGTGCTCGTGGCAGCAGCGCAGCATTTTAGAAATGTGAACATGCAACCAGGCACATTAAAGAGCCACCTTTGTCAGCAGCTCTAAAACACAAGTTAACCAATGCAGTCCTTGCACAAATCACTGGATGGTAGAAAATCTGTCCTCCAAGTTTTCTCCTGTGAACTTTTTCTTTCATAGTAAAATTAATCTTAGTGAATTACACTTGCCATCTCTCCTACTGAATTATGTATTCACTTCCAGCACTTAGTTGCTCATTTGAAATCCTGTGCAGTCATGTATGCTTCAAGGAAACTGTTCAGTCTGAGGAACTGCTCAGGCTGCCCACATCCAAACAGTTTGGCCTTCCTTGGAAAGAGGATGTTTTGGAAGAGGTGGTCTTCCTTCCTCCCACCTCCTTTGGCACTGAGGAGAAAAGCAAGAGGAAAATATGCTGTGGAAAAGTGATGGGTTTGGGCTCAGAATGGAAATCACAACCGTACAAGTGTTGGATCCTGCAAAAGGCTGAGGAGCTGATAAATCTGTGTGTGTCACTGTTCTCATGATGTGGTTGTGATGGCTGCATAGCAAAGCCAGGGAAGGAGCCATCTGTGAAAGAGAAAGTCTGACATATGAAAACTCAATTTGATGTCACACTTGAAATCATGGCTTGGGATCTGGCTGATAGTGCTGGTAAATGAGTAACAGGAAAGCCTTTCAGGATAAAATTGATGCTGCTGTTGTCAATCCTGCTGTCAAGTGTGCTGTCAGTGTGAGTTTGTTCACAATTTTTGGACTGAAGTCTGAACCTGCTTACTAGCTTTCTGCTTCTTTATGACTTGATACAGGTCCATTTACTGCCATCCTGGGTGGTTTTTTATTAGCTCTTGCAAACTCTGTCTTAATAGCCCAAGAGTGTGTTCTAGATTCTGCACTTGTGGAGACTAACATGATGTATTTTCCCTGCACATCAAGCATGTCCATTCTGTTTCCTTTCCCTAACTCAACATGTGGGAAGGAGGGGCCACTTTTCCATATGGATGTGTCCCAGAGGCTGGTGAGTGTCTCAAATAAGATGTTCAGACTCTCACAGGAGTGGCACTGGAATGTGAGGCCCTTGGGAAGATGCCCTGATGATCTCCTGAGTAATGTGTCATAATCTGTACTCCTGTGTTTTGCAGCAGGGTAGATCCACGATCTGTACCTTTTTTCATCACCCTCCTGCTGAGTTTTGTGCCACCACCAAGGACTGGAGTAAAAACAGAGCTTAAATGACATAGTTTTAAGGGGTGAGGGGGGAAAAAAAAAAAAAAAAAAAAAAAAAAGAAAAAAGCACCAAGCTTTGTGTTCTTACTGGTTTTGTGCTGTCATTTGAGCATGAGTGATGATTGACAGCTTTTAAAACTCATGTGCTCAGGACACTGACCTGGGGAGGCTGACCTGCAGACAGATGCTGATGTGCAGTGTGCCGGTAGCCCTGGCTTTTCATGGTATCACAGGGTGCCAGGAATGCTTGTAGATGAAGTTAATACCATGTGAGCTGGCAAACAGCAAATTTTGTATGGGTATGAGCTAAAATAATTAATAATCAATGCTGTTGAAAACGAACTGTTGAAAACTTACATTTCACAGAATTTCTACAGGGTTTTTTGAAGGTTTCCTGCCTTGTTGGGAAGGGTGATGCCATCAATTAAATTTCACTGGTGCTCTGCCAGTACGGAAGGTACTGCTGGTATGCTGGGCTTGTAAACAAAGATTTGTTTGTGAAGATACTGGCTTAATTCCCATTTGAATTCTTCTGGAAAGATAGTAGGGCGATATATTTTTCTTTACATTGAGCTTTAAAATTATTCCCTGGTAGAAATGGAAATGAGGAAAAAGTACTCTGGCATAAAAGCATTTTAAAATAGCTTCTACCTGGAGTCAGCAACCTTTTTGGTGTGCCAGATAGCAATTTGCCTTGGCAAATTATAGGTGAAACATGCCTGTAAACAGGGCTGGAGGCTGGAATATTGCCTCTTGGATGCCACTCAGCAGCCAACCAGCAGTGTGTTGTCCCTAAAAGAAGGCTTCTGGCTAACCTGACTCCAGAGCGTGGCCAAAGCTGGAGGCTGCTGCCTCTCCCCAAACACCACGGCTTCCACCAGTGTAGAGTGCCACACCAGTCTTCTCACAGGCCGTGTTGGGCAGATGTTCCACAGGCAATAAAATCCAGAGGTTGCATTGACTGGTCTCTGTTATGAAGCTGGATCAAGAGAAAATGGCAGCACAGGGGAACTTGCCAAAAACACCAGTCATGGAACTCATACGTGTAGCTGCCTGTGTGGTTGCAAAGTCTGTTAGATCTGGACACTTAAAGAAACTACTTGGAAAGCTGTTGCTCAGGCTGGAATAGATTTTCCTTTAAAAACTTTAAATTAGTATTTTGGGAGAAAGGTAAGCTTTTCAGTTAGTGTAAATAGTGATAAAGAAATCATAAAAGGTAATTGCAAAGCCCAGGCATGTTTTAAAAGGGATGAATCATTGTGTCTGGCTTCTTAAAAGTTATTGTATTAATACTCAGTGTGTATTGACATAATCTCCAGGAAATTTTCCAGCAGTGTTTTATCTCTAGCAGTTTTGGATCAATAACGCAAAATTAGAAATGGTAAAGTTTTTTCTCTAATGGCCACTGCTGACTGGCTCAAAAAGGATTCCAGTCAACAATTTTATTCAGAAGCCATTGTCTCTAATTGTAAGATGCTGATTAGTTATAATAATATGCTGCCAAAAAATTGATGAGTCATGCCAATAGTCAGATCAAGAGGTTTGAACAACAAACCTAAATATAGCAGATACAAACAAACTGGAGCGTCTGAAGTCTATTACCAAGGGCATTGCTAGCACAGCTGTTGGAATACATGGGGGAATATAATAAAAATTGTTTGCAATACAAAAATGTCAGCAAAAACCTGTTGTTGTCTCTTACAGGGATTGATCTGACAAATAACTCAGAAATTTCTAATTCAAACACTGGTCCCAGGGTGCTTATTGCACGTGAAGTTTAATTTTCGCTGCAGATGATCAGACTGTATTCTTGAAAATCTGTTGTCATATTCCCCTTTCCCTTTTCTATTTCATTTTTTTCCCTTTGTAGAAGTGGGCATTGAAGGCCTCTTCCTGAGACTTTTCAGCCTCAGAGCATGTATCATGAAATGTGGTGTAGAGCTGATTGTAGGAGGACTCGTTGGCTTTGGCTGTGCTTAGATGTTCAGAAGGGGGACTGCATGTGGGCAGCAGCTCTCCAGAGGAGCAGAGGACGTGGCCCAGGGACACAGATGTCTCAGTCGGCTCTTGTGGGGCACAGGGAGATGACGGAGTCTGCACATGGATCTGTCACACACCACCTGAGAGCCTCTAGAGACAGAAGAATAAAGGAGTGCCACCTGCAAAAATTCAAGCAAGAAGCCTGGGAAAAAACAAAATCCAAATGTGACTTGGTTAAAAGAAAAGAAGCAGGGGAGCTGCCGGTCCATCTGCTAAATATAGAGGAAGAGGGAAAGCCTGGAAAGACTGTAACTGGTGACAGTGGCATATCTGTGGGTGTAAGAGGCTGGAACATGGAAATGCACAGTTCTAAAACAACGAGTATTTACCAACCTGTCCAAACATTAGGGGAATCTATATTTGTAAAAGTGCTGCATCTATTTGCTCTGCTTTATCTACTCACAGTTTAAGTGAAGGGCTTGTGTGGATCCAGGTGATGCCTTTGATGCCAGTGCAGGAGAGAAAATATTAAAACACTTCATAAACTATGACAATGTTCTTTTTTACAGTTTATATCTGAAACTATCCTGGAAAGTAAAAATGTTGCCAAACAGTGGACTTACACTTTTGCTTATATGGGTGTAAGGGAAAAAAACAAGTGGTTGCAGAAAAGGCTTTGCTGTGAGCATGTGTTAACTCAGATTATCTAGCAGGGGCCCAGGGTGTGTGCAGCTTGTCTCAGAGGGCTCAAAGAAGCCTCTCTGCCTTAAGAAAACAATCCAAAATAAGTGTTTGATGGAGCAGCCATTCTTTTAGAAGAAAGGATTGCATCCCTCTCTGCTTCATTTAGAGAATAGGACTTGCCTGAATTCCAGCCTCCATTTCTACTGCTGGAGACTGGTGTTACCATGCTTTTCTTCCCTCAGCTGTAGCAGCTGAAGAATTTGGGTAGGATCCCAGATGAATCAGAAGGCTGAAGTGATCCTGTCTCCAGAAAGAGTGTGTCTGTACAGTGGCTGCTGCACGGGAGCCTGACTTGTGTGACTGCAGAGCTCTGGAGGTTATGGGGTACCCTGGTGCTCGGAGGTTGCTGCTCCTGAAAGGCAGAGCTAATTCCCTGAAGAGTCTGTGGCCCCAGTACAGGTTATGACTGATGTATTGAAAACTTTCTACATGTTACTGTAACCAGCAGATGAACGTCCCTCGGCACTAAAGCAGGGGAAGGTGTCCTCGCTCAGCCCGCTGGTTAGGTGCCAAGTGGGTCGATGGTTTATTGTAGCTATTTCATGGCATGTTGATCAAACAGCTGGGTTATATGAGGGGGATGAGGAATGATGGCAGATTTTACAAATTCAGTTTAGGTCATGCAGGAATTGCTTTGGATGTCATATGAAGTTAAATGTTCGAAGGACTTGGGTGTGGGTGGTGTGATCATTTCAACACTGGAACTAAACTGAAGGGAGAGGAAACATGCTCATTGCACATCCACATGCCTCAGTAGGTCAGGAACACATTTGTTTGATGTAGATGATATTTAGCTTTGTAGATTGAAGAAATATGAGGAATGAAATATTTTCTTTGAATGCTACGTTGAACACACGTGTTGCCTTGTATAACGAAAAAAGGAAGATGTTAAGGCAATAAGACAAATGTTAATCATAATTTTCTTTCTTGGATCACTCTTAAGCAGCTGTCTTATTCATTGCTTCATTTCTATTAGAGGCCAATGGAATTACAGTACTTTTATAGCTGCATCTGCCTGAGCCCACTTTGGAAATGTTAGCTCATTAGCAGGAAGCCACTCTAAAATGTTCCACCTTGTTTGTCTCCAGCTCAGCACAACGAGTATGCAGAGAAAGCACAGATTTTTCTCTTGGATAAAATGAAAAAAAGGGTTGCTGTTGAGTTTTGTGCACATGGGCCATGCAGCATGGACTCAGGCCCTCATGGCATGTGGTGGGTTGCAAATTAGTTCCAAACAGTCCTGGAGGGTGAGTGCTGTGAGTGTGTGGGAGGATCCACATAGCTCAGCTGGAAAATTAAGATCAAACTGTTTAATAATGTTTCTGTTGTTTGTATTTTCCAGCTGGGCTGTTTACACTAATATGTCTTTTTTAGTATTGCAATATGTGTGCTTCCCTCATTATTTTCCTCTGCCACCTCTGTGAATCAGCAATGACTTGTATGAAAATGAAAGGAGAAACAACTCTGCAAGTACTCAAAGGCTTTCAAGGTTTAAGAAGGGATGGAAGCAGATGCTCAAATGTGACTAATCCTGCTTTTTGTCCTTTGTCAGCAATGGATGTTTTCAGCCTGGTGCTGCATCTGAGTCTGAAGCACAGGAAATAAACACAGTGTGGGCATAATGCCATACCAACCAAGGAAGTTTTTTGGCTTAAATGCAGCCCTTTGAGGGTTCCCAGGTTGAGATTATAGGTGGTTTCAATTGCTGTTGGAAATTTCAAGGCATTTTCTCAGCTTCTGGATCAAGAACTCACATTATTGGGTGTAAACCAGGCATGTGGACAGCAAGGTGTTCCCCAACTCCCTGGAAACAGCAGTTTATACAGAAGATCGTGGGAACAGTGTGTCAGTTTTAGGAGAGGATCAGCCAGTTTTAGTTGAGTCGAAAAGACTTCCAACTGCTTCCTGCCATTCTTTGGAGGAAAGTAAATTGTACCAAATATCTCAAGGACAATGACTGAATGCCAGTACAGCACACTTGCTAGTCCAGCCTTCTTGTGCCATTATCCCAGCATGACATTGGCACATCTTCTGGACACGGGTGGTCTCTGCAAGAAACAAGGACTGAGCTCTCCTGCACTCATGTGAGTTCATGGGCTCAAATCACAGATCATGCTGGAAGGCAGCTCTGCAAACAAGGACCTGGGAGTCCAGGTGCACAGCAGGGTGCTCCCCCTGTGCTCAGCACTGGCAAAGCTGCATCTGGAGATGTGTCCAGTGCTGGGCTTCCCAGCAGAAGAGAGACAGGGACATATTGGAGAGAGTCCAGCCAAAGGCCACAGAAATGACTAAGGGGCTAGAGCTTTTTTCACTTGAGAAAAGGCTGTGAAAGAGCTTTGACTTATCAGCCAGAAGAGAAAGCTTGGGAAGATCTCATCAAAGTATATAAATACCTGAGGGGGAGTCAAGAAGACAGAAGCAGACTATTCTCAATAGTACTTAGTGGCAGGACAAGAAGCACTGGGCGCAACTGAAACAGAAAATTCCATCAGAAACCACTCTTTTACTGTGTGGGTGGTCCAGAGAGGTTTTGGAGTCACCATTCTTGGAGATATTCAAAGCCTGACTGGACACAGTCCTTTGCAACCCACTCCAGCTGACCCTGCCTGAGCAGGAGTTGAACTAAAGGATCTCAAGAGTCTCACACCCACCTCAACAATTCTATGAAAATACAGTTGTCTGACGTGGAAGCTTGAATGAGGACAGCTTTATTTAAGTACACATTGGATTAAGGTGAACAGGTTTAGCTCAAAGCAGAGCAACCGTTCTGGTTTTGTGAATACATGTGACAGTAGAAGATCTCCTCAGAGACTTCAGTCTTCTGCAAGCTGCACTCTGTGTGGTGCCTGGCATAATGAGGAGGTAGCACTGCAGACACTGCTGAGCATAGAAGGGTATGATCTTCAATGGCTTTCTTCTTTCCTTCTATGTCTCAAAAGTGAGCTGTAGGCAATTACTTGCTTTCACAATTCTGGAGTTCAACAAGTATTCCACTGTGCAGGCTCTTCAATATGTATTAAGACGCTGTTTTGCCTGAAAATGTGGGGGTTTTTTCTCTGTCAGAAGGTGGTAACATCTGCTTCTTTAAACTACATTATACTTGAAAAAAAATTTATTTCATTTGGTTTATGCTGTCAGGACTTGACTGACTTTTTCACAGCCTTGTAGACTAAGATCCACTATCTATATATAGTGGATTTCAGAGACTATATTTAGTCTCTGAAAGCTGCTTAGTTTAGGCAAATGAGAAGAAAACCTGCAAGTATTTTCCAGACTTTAGATATTGCCCAGGTATTCACACGGGAAAAGTAGACCAGCAGCTTCCCCTCCCACCTGCTTGGAGGTGGACATTGAGGGGATGCGTGACAAGTGACATGGGCTTCTTTTGTGCTCTCCTAAAGCTGCAGTTCTTTTCATGGCATATTTCAGGAGAACTGACGACAATTTTGACTGGAATTTGGTGCCAAATTTGTGTAAAGTGAGGCCACAACAAGATGACAGCCTATGTAGATGAAACCTCATCACAACGAGTAAAAATGATAAACACATCAACAAACATTAAAGACCTTGTACCCAGCAGAAAAGAAAAAGCACAACTGGCTGACTAACAGGTGTAATAGGTGCGCAGGCAGGAGAAGCACACATCTGACTGACCTGTCCTGGGTGCTTGTAGCACACCTACTGTGCAGGAGATGCATGATTTCTACCTTTCCAGCTGCTCCAGTCATGATTTCCACCCCTGTTGGTCTGATCCACACTCGTGGCAGCCAAAGCAAACCCAGTGACCGCCTGGAGCACAGGCTGCAAATTAAAGAACCTGGTGCGTTCACATCAATTTACAGCTGGATCTGGGTGGGTGGATTTGGGGTGTTTCTTCCTAAATTATGTTTTAGTTACCTCCCAAGCATTTTCTTTGCCTCTGAAGGGATGTAATTGGCTGTATGGAACTGGAAGCAACACGGGCAAGCTCGCGCTACCTTTCACTGGCTGCAGCTCTAGGACACTGAGACCTGAGTCATGACGCTTTGGGAAGAGTGGGGTGTCTTGGTCAGTACAGCCCTGTAACCTGCTTACTTCCTAAGGCCTCAGGACTGATTCTTGTTAGGCTCTTCCTGATTTTGTCTTAGCCATCCTAGAACTTTAGTTTTGTTTGTTCAGCAGCAGCATTTCTTTGTTATTTTTAATGACAAGGAAGCTGTTGCCTCATTTGTTTTGCTCTTGCTTAATTTTGTATAAGCATGTGGAATTACCTTAATTTTGTACAGGCAATTATAAGAAGCAGTTATTAGAATGTAACACTTATTACCATAGCATAAATTAACATGGGACAATGTAGGTGTGGTATGACAGTAGAGGCCACCAGAGAATCCGAGGATGTGGTGTAAAGGAGTAGAGACATGGGGTAACAATGGAGGGGACAAAGGATGATACTGGAAACCCTAAGGCTATTGACAGCCCAACCATGCTCAGTTAAAAAACTGTAGAGCTTGACAAAGCCAGTTTTAGTGGTAACAAAGAGAAAAGAAGAGGTGTTCCATTTATGGAGAGAGTTTCTCACCTATAGCAAATCCAGATGTAATAGCAAGTTGCACATCAGTGAAGAAAGATTTAAGTTTAGAACTGTCCTAGAAAATTTATTAAATTCCTCAAATGGGGGCCCTGGAGGGAAAAGAAAGAAGTTATTGATGGCATAATCCTCGGCAAAGGAGAGGAAGAAACCCCTCATGAAATCATGAACATCCTTCTAGCAAAGGACTGAGAATGCTAACAAAGTGTTTCAACCCTGGGCCCCTGTCCTTCCCCATGAGCTGATCTTTGAGGCTGACTTATGCCCCCCTTGAGAGCCAGAGGGGCAGGGTAAGGGAGAGCAGAGCATAACATCAGGGAACACTCCTGTATGGCAACCTCGGACTGCACTACTGAGCTGTGCATTGTGTTGTTTGGGTAACTGGGACTCCAAAGGTTGGTGTCATTGTTACTGCACCGTAATAACAGTTTATTGTATTTTAGTTAGGCTGTTAAGATTTTAATTAGTCTAACATAGAATTCCTGGCTTCCCAAATGAGGCATTTCCCCTTTTGCCCATAATAAGGCTTTGGGTGTAGTAACTTGTCACACGGGTACTACAAGGGCTGAAGAATGATGAGTGTGTTCACAGAGAACAAAGGACTGTACTGATGCAGTGAAGGAAATCACAGAGAGAAGCAGACAAAGCCAGAATGATCCTCTTCCCAATGACTAATGATAGAATACTTGTGCTGTATTACTTCTGTTATTTTAGCAATCTCCTGAGAAACCCAGTGGGAGGTGTTCCTGGTGATGTACGAAAGAAGCCAAAAAAAATAACAGCTGTCTGAAAGAATTTTCCTGTGTTAGGTAAAGCAGGGATATGATGATGGGAAAAAAATGTTCAGCTGAGATAGCTTGCACAGTTCATGCCAATTTCTGCTCTTAGTTTAGCTCACAGTTGATTGGCTTCATTTCCAGGGAGGGGAAGCACTAGATGTTCCTAGGATATTCTTGCTAAGTTTTCATTTCCAGATGGGCAATTTCAGCCATGTGATGGAACTGGGAACTGACAGGAAGTTGACATCAACTAGAACCAGATACAAATTTAGGCAAATCCAGCTGACTGATTAGGTGCAAAACTGTAATAAGGCAGTAAGAAGATGTGAAGGAGACTCAATCCAGCACTGTCCATGCTGATTCTGATCTCCCTGAGAAATATTCCACCTCCAGAGCATGCATCTTTCACATAAAAGCACTGTTGGTTAACAGCTTCCAGTAGCCATGACATTTTAGGATGATTTAGGTCATACGCATCTGTCATTACCTGATGTTTGTACCTGAAATTACGGAGTAAACTATTATGTCAAATAATTTATAGCTACGTACTGTGACTATTCCTAAGCAGCAATCAAAGGCTGATGTGTTATTCGGATATAGCAGAAGGCCTCAGACTTCTTGGAAAAGACACTTCTTGCAGAGATTGAAGAGGTTTGCTTGTCGTACTGGGCTAAGGGCCCGTGAGACAACTTTTATGCTTTAGAGCTTTACTGGCTTTTACTGAGACACTTAACAGAAACTGAGGGTTGTTACTTAAGATGGTCAAATATTGCTCGTTTACCCTGCAAATATTTGGAAGCTAATTATTCCTTTCATTCTCAATATCTCATCATGAATTTGGGGAGTGTTTTATCCATAGGGTAGAAACATTAAGAAGCCAAAAAAACCCAAAACACATCCCTCCCCCCCCCAAAAAAAACCCAAAAAAAAAACCTAAACCAAAAACCAACCCTCAATCCCCAAACACGGCAAAAGTAAACAACTGAAGACTAATGACAATGTGTTTGAGGTAAGTGGAAAAGGTAAATCTGGGACTGTAATTTGCATGTTTGGACACTTTCTTGTTGCTTGTATTTAAAAGAAATATATTTCATATTACCTCTCTAAAAATCTTAGCATTTTTTAAAATATTAAACTGAAATTAAGTTGTTTCTTTTCATCAAGGCAACAAGGAGGAAGAAAGCTTTTTTTCCATGTGCTTAATAATTTAAGTTTCTTTTGAAACAAATTGAAGGGGAAAATTCCTGAATTATTTGATTGGTTCTAATTTGCATTTTCCGTGTTAACCTCCAAGAAAAAAAGCCGTCCGTGTTTCCAGCGAGAGGAGCAGGGCAGCGCAGGCTTTCACCGCAGGGCAGCAGCACGGGAGGCACAGCGGCGAGCTGGGAGCCGGCTGCCCCGCGGGGACACGAACGAGCACGGCAAACAGCGCACAAACCTCTGCCGGCCCTTCCCGGCACACCGCCGCGGAGGGGGCAGCTGGAATGCTTCCCAAGCAGCGCTTGGCCCCTCAGCTGGTGCTGGCCCGGCGGGCTCGGCCTGGGCTGTCCGCGGTGGCTCCGCAGCGGGGCGGTGGGCAGGGCACGCAGGGCCCGGGCGGCTGCCCTTGCTCACGCACCTTGGGCGGCCGCGGTGAGCCCCGCCGGCTTGGCTTCGGGACACGACGGGGCAGGCTGAGGGCAGGAGGGGCGTGTGGTGTCCCTGGGCCTGTGCCGAGGTCTCCTCTGCAGCCAGGGGCCCGTAGCACACGGCGGGAGCGGATGGAGCCGGAGGCACGGGGGCGGCGGCCCGCGGTGCTCAGCCGGGTGTGTCTCTGCGGGCGGCCGGTGGGTGCAGGGCCGAGAGCCCCTCCCGGCTGCAGTGACAGCCCCCAAGCTGAGGGCAGGGCAGGGCAGGGACACCCCGGGAGCGTCACTGCTGCCAGGATGGAGGATGCCGCTGTCCCCAGGAGGGACGGGGGGCAGCCTGGTGAGCTGATTGCAAAAGGAAGCAGCTCTGGATCGTATAGTCCGTGGGCATTGCTGGGGCAACTAGCAGGGGCTGGTACAGAAACCTGGCAGGGACCCTTGTGCTGTGGCAGAGCCCGGCATCGTGCAGCACCCTGCTTACTGGAGAGGCCTGAGCTCCACCATCACAACAGAGACAGCACTTCAGGCTCCATTCTTGGAGCAGGAGGGCTGCTAGAATACAAAATTTTTCTCTTTGCTTGCCAAGCAGGCACGAGGGAATTGGTCTGATCTAGCAGCAGGAGCTGGTACTTTCTTGTGCAGAACAGCAAAAATCCTTGTTCAGTGTGTGTGGAAGAGGGTCAGACAGACCTGCTTCACTGACTGGTAACAGAAGAAGGAAAATACTGATTTCCTTTTACCATATACTGAGCTCCACAACACACAGGTTGTGGGTTTTATCTGTTTGTTTTTTCCCCTCATGCAGAGATGGACTCCCAGGTTGAAGCTGTAGCAATAAGTGCATGCTGCTCTTCCCCTGTGAAATGAGGTGTTGACCTCAAAGTCTGGGGTGAGGTGATCTACAGTGTCTCCTCCTCATGAATTATCTTTAATCTAGAAAAGAACTTTTGCCTTCCAGTGATGCATCTGTTTCGCTTTCCCAAGTTGACAGCACTGCTGATGGAGTGTGCTGTTTGGTGCCACAGGAATGCAGTTTAAGAGAAAAGTGAGTTTATAAATGATTATTAATCCCTCGGTATCCACGGGTGCAGGTGGGTGGCAATTTGGTCTCCTCCATTGCATGAATTATTCACAGATTTGTTAGAATTTGTAGGTAGACATTAAATGATTCTTCTGTACCCAGGTGAGATGAATGATGGGAACAAACATTAAAAACAAGAAACAAAAAAACATGCCTCTGCTCCACAGTGAAATATCAATACATACCCTCATAATGATTTTGGGGATTATATCTTGGACCTTTGGGTCATGGTGATCTGTCTAATGAATTTGAGGAAAAGGAAGGTGTTTAACATGGTGGAGAAACACTTAAAAAAAAAAAGAACGGAGACTTTATTAGGAGTTATCAAATTTAGTACTGCTTGGAAGCTGCTCTGACACAGATATATGTTCTTCCTGCAGACAGTTTGTTGGAGAGAGTCTATTTTAGAGGGACGTGGTTAAGCATAAAGTATGGCATTAAGTCTTCAGCCTTGGAGGTATGATTGATTTATTTGGAAACTATGAGTGATCATGTCCTAATGATGTTTTGAAAGCCATGAAATGAAGTGTGTTCCACTTTGTGGGTGACCCTTGGCTCTAAATTCCGAGAGATGACAGTTTCTGGGCACATCAGTGAGGGGACAGAGGGGAAACTGGCACACTGTGCCACTGTAATCATTGTGAAACTGTGTCATCTGTTTGATTTAGCAGCAGATTCTCCAGGAAACCAGAGGAAACTGTAACTAGGGGTGGGTGGGAATAGATTAACAGAAGTTCCTTCATTGTTCTTTATGGAAGTAGCTCTGATGTATTTATGCCTCCTGGTCTTTTGCTGAGGAGGCCATCTGTTTTGCTCTGTGTCCATTTTTGTGATTGATCCCTTCTGGTAGTTTGGTTATCTGCAGTCCAGTTTCTGTGCCTCCTGCTAATACTGTTGTGTTGCAAGAGAATCCACTTAGCTTAGCAGCTCTGTGCCTGCTCCTCTTTCCCACCTCATTTTTTGAGGTAAAATGCCAAATAAGCAATAGTCATGATTCCTGGAGATCTCTGGGGATGTGTTTGATCAGAAATATCCTTGAAGACAAGGATTTCCTTTGAAAATAGTTGCTGAACAGAGATCAGACATACGTCTTATAACTCCATCCCAATAGCGTGAAAACCCGTGGGAAAAACATCTGGGAAGTCATCACTGTTGGAAGTCATCTCTTTCCAACACAAAGAGATAGCATTAATGAATGAGATTGCCAAAATACTGAGAGTCCTTTTCAAGTGTGAGGCTAAGAGATTTTAAATTTAATTTACAGTGCAAGATCTGATTTCAGGTGACGCAGATCTGTTGTGTTTTCGCTTGCACTAGCTGCAACGAAGATGCAATAGTCAATAGGGTAACTAGAAGCATTATCTGTAAAGATGTTTGCTGTCAGCTCATCTCTCCTCTTACTCTGCAACAGAAGTGCTATATCCAGATTTGAACATCACACTTTCAGGAAGAGAAGGATCAATCAGAGGGAGCCTTGAGGAGGAAACTGAGAGGGCAAGGTCTGGAAAACTTGGGGTCACTCAAAAACACCCCAAAGAAGAGACTGGCAGGGCATGCAGTAGTAGTCTTCAAATACTTAAAAAGATATTGTCATAAAAAGGATTTTTTTTTTCCTTCATGTCCTTGATGGACAGCATATACTGCAGCTCAGGAGGTTCATGATGGACTTTGGTAAAGCTTGCTAAAGATAAAGAGAGCAAAGCCTCAGTGAAAGTGGCATGCAGTGGCATGGCTGTGGAGTCTACATTAATGAATGTTAAAAACAAGCCAGGAAAGAGACTGTCTGGAATAGCTATAATTAATAGGTGTTGTTATCTCTGCCTTGCTGCCTTCAGTCCCATCTTAAAACACGATATGGTATTTCTCTCTTATATATAATGTATTTTTCCCTTAAAACATTGTTAGTGGATTGTGTGTATTCAATTACAGTCATTTGTCAGTAAATTGCCCTTCCATGTTCTGTTATTAATAGTATTATGCAGCTCTAATGTGAAGGCCATAATGCATACTGGGAGTTTTATCAGGCCATAAAAGCCTGTAGGAAGTCCTCATGCTAACAAGCTACAGCTTGAATAATAACCAGGCGCAAAGCAGGAGATGGAGTATAGCAATTTTTGCAGAAGGCCAAGTTTTCCTTAAAAAGCTGTGACCTGAAAGATGTCTTTTGAGTCCAGGTATCAATTTGCTCTTTGAGGAACTTTAAGTAAGGCTGGAGATGGTAAGTTTTACAGGGTTTCCTTCTGTTTAGTGATGGATTATAGCTTAAAAATCTTGGCAAATTTGTGCTCAGAAATTATCTGTTGAGAGAGATGAGAGAAAGGAGAACAATGCAACAGAGCCATATGGGCTTTGTTCTTACACATGGTTTGACTCTGTGGGGGACATCATTCTCCAGCCTGTCGAAGCTCAGCAAATGGCAAAAAGTTCTGATGGAACGGATATTCCTTTTATGAGCAGACAATGCCCAAAGGAAAATTCTCTACTGAGAATTGACTGCAGACAACCAGCACTGGAGTTCCAAGCATTTCTGATATCTCTGAAGGATTTGGGTCTCTTTTATAGTATCTTAATTATAAAAGCTTTGCTTTTAGGATTGCTCTTAATTGAATACACTTGTTTAATTTCTTCCTGGTGTGGGTTTCCCAACTCCAGCCAGCACTGGCTAGCCAGAGGTGCTCCCTGCAGCCTGAAAATCATTTAGGTTTTTTTATTACATGCTTAACATTTTGTATACCAATGCGTGTATTGACTGTTTGATTTCAATCCATCAAATGGAGATATCAAATGCACTTGGTGGTCCTTATGGGTCCCTTCTAACTTGAGATATTCTATGATTTCATCTCCTGTATAGAAAGGTCGATAACACGAATGCCTACTTAAAAGCTGGGCTTGCAGCTCCTGCTCTTAAATGCTCTTTCACTGCTTGAGATTCAAGCTCAGAAGGATGGGGGTGAAAACTGAGACAACCCTTAACAGGAAGTATTTGCCTAATTTGCAAGCCCTTGCAGTGGTGCTGAAACTTCTTACAGGAGGGTAAAGCAATGCAGCCCGCAGTTGAGACAGACACTGCAGCTAGAATCAAATGCCCACATGGCATAGCTGTGCCCACTTGGCACAGCTTCCTTTGTGCTGGCACAGGCGTCTGAGGAACAAATGTCTCTGATCCCAGGGGGGAAATTTCCATCCCATCTGGTGCAGCTCCACAGCCTTCGCTGTCAAACAGGGGAGTAGAGGTTGCTTAGCACGAATGACTTTGCCCATGGAGCTTTCTTGTTGCACACTTTACTTGTCATGCTGCACCTTCAGCAAAGACCACCTCTGAAACAGGTTTTTACAAAGTCCTCTGTGGAGGAAAGAAAAAATGTGGCTTTGAACAAATGCCATAAGATGGAGAGTCATGTCTGCTTCTTGTTTTGATCCCAGTGCCTGGCCAGTTTAGAGGCTGTATGCAGTTCATCAGAATACACTGCTTTCACTCCATCTTAGCAGGGGAAATAGAATAATACTGTTCATCAGTACATTGCTGATAAAAGACGTGTTTGTCTCTCATGGTCGGGCATGCATACTGACACCTTGGCTGGAAGCCTTTTCTTCTTGCTTAAGGTATGGTGAAGGGAACAGAAGATGGAAAAAATGAAGTAGTTTTGATTGCAGCAGAGTTGTTTGGTTTTATTGCTTTGATTTTTTTACACAAATTGACCGCAATGGAAATGAAAACTGACTGCTGTTTTCTAATGGGGTCAGTAAATATGCAATAAGTTTTTTGATGTTTAAGATTTTGGGTAATGAATACACCTAGAAGTCTTGGAGTTTGTAATTTTTGTGTGATTTATCCTCTCTCCAACTCCACAATGAAATATAGTAAAAAAAAAAGAATCTGTGATTCAGTACTGCTTCAGAGGCTTTTCCTTTAGCTCTGAACAAGGTACTAATTGCAGAGATTTGACAGCTCTTGGGTATTCATCACATGTACTTGTCCTTACTTTAGATATTTAATTGAGTTGCAAAATAATTCTTCTTGAATTAGTAATCGCAATAATTGCCATTAATAACCTGGCAAGGTAGTTGGCCTTTGGCATTACACCAGGGGAAAAAAATGATAGTAAGATAGCTCTTGTCTGAAGACTTAAAAAGCTAGAGAACATTAGGGGCTGGGGGCGGATGGGGGGTGGTGCGGAAGAGAATACCAGAAACAAGGCATCATGACAGGCATCTTGGGGTGTTTGCAGTTGGGATTTATGCAACAGGCTTATGCAATTTGGTTGTACTGCTTTATAGAAGAAGAAGAAGACAAGGTGTCAGATGCAAGAGAAATAATAGGATGAGGAAGACGAAGGCAGGAGAGTGTGAAATGACAGGCAGTTGGGAATATTTCGGAAGCAGAACAAAGCCATGTGCTGAGAGCGGTACCAATGGTGGCCCGTGTGACAGCAGAGCAGAAGGTGTTTTTCCAGGGCTAAGCTGCCCATCTCAGCTGGAATAAGTGATCTCCAGTGAGGTGGGATGATCCCACAGTGGAATGGAAGGGATTCCCAAAGCAGTCAAACAGGAGCTGTCTCCCTCTCACTGATGGTCTGCTCCTGGTGCAGTGGCCTGGTGGAAGGCACCAAAAGCAGTGGTGACCTTGCTCTGAAGGTGAAGGAGGAGCAGAGTATCCCCAGTATGAGAGGGCCCTGAGCTCAGGGCAGCAGTGGGCTCCATCAGGGGTCCCAGTGTGATGTCCAGAGAGCCTGGTCAGGACAGCAGGGCACTAGGGGTTCAGGCAAGCCAAAATAATGGCCCTGGGCCTGCAGAGAGTGAGGGGTTGGAGGGAGAAGGGGAGCCAGGGTAGGGAGGAAAAACAGGTAGTCACAGGAATTAATAGTTGCCAGTGCTGCTTGGACCTGGCAGGACTGACCCTCCCTTGTGTCAGGAAGAATTACAAGGCAGTGATAGTTATAGCAGTAAATGTTAGCCCACAGCTGTCTCATATCTTGTCTTCTTTTTTTCTGAGGCTAGCTCTTCCTCTGCTTCTCCCCTGATGCTGCCTAAAACACCAGTGATTTTGAGAAGCCAACTCCAGGACGTGGTTATGGATAAAAAAGCACAGGGAGAGGTGTGTGGCAAAGGCTGATGCTGCTGTACCAGGCACAATTGGGTGTGAGGGCACCTGAGCCAGAGGGACTGGAGATGTAGGCCAGAGTTCCCTGGGGCTCTCGGGAGCTGTGTGCTCATCCCTGTGTCTCTGCTGGTCTCCAGCCTTCTCAGGCAAGAACTGACTGTCACAGCCTTTGAGTCAGCAGGTGCTGTTTCTGGTTCGGGACACGTGTGGGTTGTGGTTTTGTTTTAACCAAGGATCAAGGTTGTTCCCCCTTCTTGCCCATCTAGCTTGTCTTGATGGTTAACAAAGCAGACAGAACATAGAGAAGAGGGAGATAAGGGACTGCAAACGAAGCCTTGTTTGTAGTTCAACCCTTCCCTGCCCTCACTGCTGCTGTGTGAGAGCTGTGGCCGTCAGAGGCTGGAGAGGTTGCCCTGTACCTGGCAGCACCTGGCAGCAGAACACCCTAGCTCTGGCCTCAAAAATTATGTACAGACTGATGCAGCCAATGGCTAATCAGGACCAAGAGATCCCTGGTCTAGCTAATGAACTGTTCCAAGTAATTTCTTTCACTTCATTAGAAAGGAGAAGCATCTTTCCTCACTTCTTGGTGGAATTGGAAAACTATAGTATCTAATTTTTCTTCTGCCTGAGAACAGAATTTAAATCCTGTTCTATTCTTTAAAAGAAGAGTATGCATCTCATTCATAGAAGTTAAAACCTTCCTTATTCACTCAATGAGGAAAATAATTCAACTCCCAAGCAGTCAAAGCATGCAAGAGCAGCATATAGATTGTGGGTACCATTAGAAAGCATTAGTGTCTGATTGCTTCAACATGGACCACAAGGGAAGATGAAAGTTATCTATTCCTGGGGCTGCTGTTGTTTCATTTGTCGATAGGCACGTCAGCCTTTGGCAGTCATTTTGTCTGTGAAGGAGTATGATTGATTAATAAATGTGTGTTCCTTTGTTCCTCCTCCAGAATGTTGGAGTATTTCTGTAGCAAATTCTTACTGGAGAATCTCAGAAACCATTTTCTCCTCACTGATACAAGGGGAATAAAAATCTATTTCTACACTCCTCAGGTTTTAAAACCTGGGCTGCTAAAGCCTTTGTGTATCTTTTTTCACTTGCATCATAGTCATTTGAATATGTCACCTCCAAGTTCTGTACAGAAGTTGTAGCTTGAAAGGAGCCATAGTGATCCAAGGGATGGCAAGACCAGATTATGTATAGAGCAAGTGAAAATGATTCACTGGCTTTTAAATCCACAGCGATGGCCTCCGTGTGGCTGTTGAGTTTGTGAACAATGGAAAGTCAATGGCTTTGATTTTAAAAAGGATGCAATAGCTTGATAAAACACAGCAATGTGTCCTTCTGTGATGTTCTGGAACACAGCAAGTGTTTAATATGATTTTCTTCCACATGAACAAATACTGCCAATTTGTTCTTGGACACTTATAATTTGCTCCTACATAATTTCTCTTCCTGTGCTTCTACCTCACTCTAGTATATGTCAAGCATTCCTTGATGAAAAGGGATACTTATTGAAAAAGAATATAAGCCCTTAAAGAGTAAGACTTGATGCTGTGAGAGAAAGTTTGTAGCAGATCAGAGCAATGGCCTGTGTAATTGCCAAGTCAATCAAGCCATGAAGCAGGCAAAGGCTTTGATTTCTCTTGAGCTGCCTTTCTGCTGCTGATCCATACTCGTAGAAATAAACTTGCATAAGAGCATTAATGTATGTTTTGAAATCACACCCATTCAACTATTTTTCAGAAAAAGAATCAAGATTTAAAGGAGAAAAATTTTCTTTCCCGGACATCTGACAAGAGACGCCTTGTGTGACTTTGTAGGCTTTGATATTTAATTATTAGAAGACGTACATTTTGTTTTCTTTTCATTATTTTTTCCCACTGACACAGTCAATCTTATCAGTTGGTTTCTCTAGGTTATCAGGGACATGTTTAGATAGAGGGCACTTTTCGAGGCAAATCTACATACAAAATGTTCCACTACTGTCTGATCTTTAACAGTCAAATAAACTTAGTGTGCAGGATCTCTCTTCACCTTTAAATTGATTCCTCTCACATCCATTTTTTTTTTATTTATTTCTTGTAAAAGGAAAACATGACAAGTTAATCAATGTTCCAAAACTAGCTCAACTCAGCAGAAAAAGACTAATTGCTCCTTGACTCCTGTGATCTGTTTTATCCCCAGCTAAGTTTTTAAAGAGTGATCTAAAAAGTCTTTAACATAATCACATTTTGTGGTAGTAAATCATCTCCTGAGCAACTTCACAGAGTAGACACAAAGACTCAGTGCATAAACTTACCATCACACCGATGATTTTACAGCTGATTTTCCCCGACAATAACCAGAGAAGGGTTGGTGTTAAAAATCTGTTTGGTTCACTCTCTGAAAAAAAAAAAAAGGGTTTTGGTAGTCAGCCTAGGACCTTACTAACAACCTGAGAGGAAAAAGATTACTTCCCTTTGCTGCCTTCTCAGGGGATGGGGTGGAGCGAGTGCAGTTCAAATAAGCCTTGGAAGCAGGAGATGTCTCTTGTTTGGACCAGACTGGACTAAGACAGGCAGCCTGCAACAAGCGCTGCCTCCTGGACAGGTTTTTGCCCATGAAATCACGCAGCAAAAGGTTGAGTTTGGAAGGTTCCTCTAGAGACCATTTAGCTTTGCTCCCCTGCTTAAGTGGGGTCAGCTAGAGCAGGTTGTCCAGGACTGGGACTCCAAGCACAGAGACTCCACAGCTTCTCTGGGCATCACGTTCCAGTGCTTGACCACCCTCACTGTAAAAGCAATTTTATTTTTTCTGTTCAAGTATAATCTCCTGAATTTCAGTTTGCACTCATTGCCTCTTGTTGATAAACAATGACAAACTTCTTCCATGTTCTGACGCATCTGCTGACACTAATTTTACTTTCTTTTTAGGTCCTAACTTTTCTTTTTTCTATTTGCACTCCTAGCCTTTTATTTGACTGTTGGGTTTATTGATTCAACTTGTTCTTTGAGGCTGCAGTTGTGTAACTTTAAAATTCCTTTGTTTTGCTGAGAATTTCTTTTCCTGTGAGGTGAAGGCCATAGGGTAACAGAAACTGTAAAATATACTTTTTCCATGTACAAGCAGCAGAACTAAAGGTCTGGGTCCTGCAAATGAGTTGGTAGCATGTAAAAAATAGCTGCCTTGGTTATACTTATCAAAGCTCCTTTTTTTTGCCCGTGTATTGCTGCTTTCCCCATTTTTTTCCCTTGAGAATTTGTCTCTCAGTCCCTCCTATGGTTTGATCTTTGCATATGACCATCCAATTTTTTTCTCCAGACTAGAGAATATTTTTATTATTATTGCTAACACTGTGCAGTGTACCTTTAAATCTTCTGTGTGTGACTGTATATATTTTCAGAAGATTGACAATGCATAGATTACCTTGAAGACTGCATATTTTGGGTTAAGCACTCTTGGAAAAGAGCTCGCATCCCTTGGAATGGAATTTGAAAAAAAGCAACCTTTTTGTAGACTTCATCAGAGTGATTCTGCAATGTAATAAATATTTCTAGAAAAGCAGGAACAGATTTTAACCCTTATTCTAGAATTTATCTCATATTTAATAAATGTAAAGGTATCTATTGGTTTTTTAAAAGGTAATTACCCTTGTAGAAGCCGGAAGTATTGCTGCCTTGACTTTGCATCCTTTAAAATCCTAATTACAAATCTGATCCACCACTCCATTTGAATTTGAAAAAAATATTAACCACTTAGTTTGGAACCACATTTGCATCTCCTAGAAATGCTGTTTCCTTTTGCAGAAAAAAAAAAAAAAAAACAATAACTTTTTTATTTTTTATGGTTTAACTAATATTTTCCCATCTGTGCTTTGCTTCTGCGTTCTCTTTGTGGGGAAACTGAAGTCACAACCAGAATGCCTGGCAACAGAAGCTATTGACTTGATATTTATACTAGAACTGTAACACATGGACATCTGTTCTCTCTACCCTTTAGAAGATATTGCTTCTGAGGACTGATATTTGGCTTTTTCAGCTGTCAGCTGCTACTGATAGGTTGGTGGGAGCCTTGGAAAGGACTTCACTGTAGCCCACGGGGCAGCCCCTGCCCAGGAGAGGCCCCAGGACAGACAGGGAGATAGATGGACAGGCAGAGGGGTCTTTTTCCAGCCCGGGGGCTGAGGCAGTGCTGGGTTGGCCTCCTTGTAGTGTTGGGGCAGAGCTGAGTGACCCAGAGCCCTCTTTCCAGTTCGCTGCTGATTTGTGGAGAGACTGGGATGTAATCCCTTCCTTCTGCCTGTTTCCCTATGCTGAAAATAAGAATGTTGGAACCAACCTACTTTGATCAAATATTTTGAACTCTACTGAAGGAAACATGCTGGTGGCAGAGCTTTTTTCATCAGTAAGACATTCACCTATAACAGACAGAGGACCAAAGAAATTTCAGTAGTGCAGGGAGGATGCATTAAGCCAGAGATTAGCATTCACTCTCAGTATGTGCAAGTGCCTAATCCAGTTAGTTATTTTCCTTCTGGTTTAGGGTGAGATTTTTATGGCAGTCATCTTTTGGTTAAAAAGCAGTTTTGAATAAACAGGTGGACTGGCATGTCTGCACTTTGCCTTTTCCTTGGGCAGCTTAGTACCTGTTATCCCAAAATACCAGCTCCCTGTGTTAAAAGTCCCATAGGAGTTCAGTCTTCCCGATGCTGGTTCAATTCCCAAACACACATATTCACAGAGCAGTTGAACTACACAGCGTTGCAGATGTGGATGCTGCACTATTTCTTATCTCCCTTCTTTAAAGTATGTCTAAGGCCTGAATCCTGAACTGTGATGATAAAATGCCTCACAGTTGATACCAGGATGAGATGGAAATACCTGCTCATGGCTAGCACTGAAACTGTGTTGCCTGTCCTCAGGGCAAATGCAGCAGAGATAAGCCTGTTCTCTTGCTAAAGAGGTGTTGGATAGTTTGCATTATTACTAGGAGGTAACAGGCTTAATTACCCAGAGGCAAAACAAAAGTGGTGAGAGGACCCTATGCACAGACCTTTTCATAAACCACAAGAGCCGGGCTGCACCCAAACAGGTGCCCTGCCTCGGGCTTCAGGAAGTTTCTTTGTGGCATTTCTGCCCAAGTAAGAGAGTTTTTTGAGGGGTAGGCTGAGGGGTAAGAAGTTGCCCAGGGAAGATGGAAAGAATGTGTCACCCTGTTTTCTTCCCACAATTATGTTATTTAATTTTCAAGTGCCGTCTAAGACGACATCAAAGGTTGCGATGCCCAAATATTTGTCTAGCAGGGGTTAGCTCATGCTGCTTATATTCCTTTCCTCCTAACCACAGCACTGTACATTTCCACCACCTCTGCAGTACTCCCTGCCTAAAACTGGGACATCTTGAATGAGCTGTATATTAATGCACCAAGCATGGGGATGAGGGGAGGCAGTTTTATTTCTGTGCAGTGAGAAGTGGGGAAGTTACACTGTTCCTGTATTGTAAGGCTTGCTTGCAGGGCTCAGGCAACAACACAAACAACAGTAGGAAACAAAAATGCTGCATGAAAAGTGAGACAGGGCATTTCACAATGGCTGTGATTCAATGATAACCTTGGCGTGAAATGTTTGAGAACTGACTCATGGATTTATGACTCTTATATCACTGAACAAAAAACACCAAAAAAAAAAAAGAATTAAAAAAAAAAAAAAAAAGAAAAAGAGTTCATCTAACTCTTTCTTCTCTCTGAGAAGTTCTTGAAAGCATTGGTGTGCTGCTTTTCACCTTGGGAAAGCTTCCTCTCCTCCCCCGTACGCACCTATGCCAGCTGGTAATTGCCTGAGCTGGAGGTGTGCCACAGGCTGGCACCTCGTATCCTTCATCTAGTTCAGAGGTTATTCATCCCTAACTGAGTGTCCTAGAAATTACAGCAGACATTGCAGCAGAGCACTGGGGTACCAAAACAGTCCCTTCCCAGCTCAGAGCCTTGGGGAAGGCAGAGGCAGAGCCAATGAATCAGGGTGCTGTGAACATCTGCGGGGATTGACGGACAGCGGCAGCCCCCTTGGGATGGGGAGACCTCAATTCGTGTCCTCAGTATGCAGCCAAAGGGCTCCTGTGTTTCCCACTGAGTCTCTGAAACCTGATTGGAGAGGGGAGAAAAGGGCATCAGGCATCAGTCTCTTCCCTGTTCTTTATTTGGTGACTAATGTTTATGGAATCTCAATTGCACTGTATGGGTTAAAACCATCAACATGGAAATATAGCAGCTTGTTTCAGCACCAACAAAACTATCCTACTTTTCTCAATTTATTGGGCTTTTTTAAAGACAAAGGTATAATCCTTCTAATTAGGGAAAAAAAAAAAGTTTTCTGAAGTTAGCAACCAATCTGAGAAATCAACTATTTGTGTAGCTCGACTTCATATCATTGTTGCAGGTGGTGCTAAGCTGGTTTAGTTCAATTTCATTAGCACAAAGTGTACTCTTAGCCATGTTAGCCTGGAGTTTGATTGCTGATCTTTAAGCCTCTTTTGTAATCGGCAAAATTCTGAGGAAAAAGCTTACGACAGAAGCTTCCAATAAATGTAATTGCTTGCAGACAGCTAAACAAATCTCTGCCTGAAACAGGTAAATCTTGTGATAGTAAATAAATGTGAAATGGTGAATAGGAATTGTAGATTGCCTAGTTCATCAGCTGAACAGTTTAATGAAATAGTTAATTTAGAATTCTGTCCACAAAGCTTGGACTAAATCTATCATAGTAAATCTGCATCATTCATTGATGGCCTTGGTGAAATTAGTTTCATAGTTTTGTAGGATTACATACCTGATGAACAAAAGAAATTGAGTTGATACAGTTCACTTGCATTTCTCTGAGACATTTGGCTACAAATACCATATGACATCTAATTTTTGGCTTTGGATAAAAACTCCAAAACAAAAATACCCTACTTAGGTCATACAAGGTGCTACCAGAAAATGGATAAATTCAGAACTGGTTTGTTTACTGGCATCCCTCAGCTTGTCAATGGGAGGTCGTTCGTGAGTTCATAGTCATGATTTTTTCCTGATTTAGCATTGCTGAATGTTTCTGCTATTTTGCCAATGATTTGAAATATGAGGCAATATATAACTTGCAAGAAACAGGGTAGCAAACATGAAATACGAGGTTACGGAGGCACTAATCAAGATTGTCTACTTGCGTGGCTTCAAATGGCAGAGCATCCCTTCCCTCCAGTTCTGCAGTTGTGTGCCTGCTCAGGGATTGCACCAGACCAAGAGGCCAGGGCTGTGAGGGGTGTCCTGCTAGGCTGCCCTGGCAGTGAGCTTTGGGGTGTGTGTGAGCTGTGCTGGGATCAGCTGGGTGTGCTTGGTCTACCCAGCTTTTTGTCCTTGCTGGCCACTTGACCTCCAGCAATTCAGTCTTAGGGACTGACTGAAGATTTTGGTTCTCTCTTTCCCTCTTCACATTGAAAAATATCTGGGAAGTTTAACTATGTTTACTCGCCGAACTGTCACTATTGTAAGGGTATTTGCTGGGGGATGAAGAGAGCAGATGATAGTTATAGTTTTCAGTTCCAGGCAGCCTTTGGGAATATCTTGGCATTGGTCTTTCAGTACTCACTTGGTTTACAAATAATGTGCCTGCTTTGTGAGAAGAATTCCTTATGTATCTTGCTTGTGACACCCACAATCTGAACTCCACTCTCTCCATCTCCAAAGTCCCTGCAACTGAAGGAAAACTCACACATTTCTGCAAGTAGCAGACTTTGTAGGCAGCCCAGAGATAAAAGCAAAGATGATGTATCTTTGTTCAAAAAGGTGTGATAAATTTGGGGATTTTTCATTGCTGTCTTCCTTCCCTTCCAGGGATTAGAAACAAACATTTCATGGAATAGGCTGATGACTGATGATTGGAAGGAGACCAGGCAAATCTTAAGACTTTCTTTTGAGAAGCAGATTTCTAGCCACTAGAACACTTAATTTGAAGTTGCAGCTGGTTGCAGCTGCACACCTTTCTACATCTTTATTTCAGTAGCTGGTGTAGTTAAGTTATTTAAGTGAATCACTTGCTAATTTTCTGCAGTACAATTGCTTGATAGAACATATTTTTAGAGATATGACCTCTCTGAAGCTCATGACTGCAGCTTAGGACGTCTGTTCTTGTGACGCGTGAAATACATTCTGGTTCGTTAAGGTCAAATGAATTGGAGACTTGCTCACAGGGGCAGGGTCTGCAGCCAAAGAATTTATACTGATTAAATCCTCTTTCAGAACCACCTGCATGGATTTCTAACCTTCAAATAAGTCAGCACTTGGGAGATCACTGATGACACAGCCACTTGTCTCAAAATTCAGCTGCTTGATCTTTATTGAACTTGATGGGCAAACATTTAAATGATAATTGAGACACTAATTAAATGCTGTGCCTGTACTCCTGGTTCAGGATTGAAAGGAAGGACTAAATTATTTAATGACAATTTGGGGAGTTACAGGTACAGATCTTTAGCAGACTTGTAAGAAATGTTTGAACTCTGCTGCTGCTGCCTACTGCTCCACATATCCCAGTTGATCCCCCAGCTTTACAAAGGCATCACTAGGATCCCACTCACCACAGTTTTCTAGCAAGTGCCAGGACACAGTATTTGCTCTGGTGAGCAAAATTGAAGTGTGGGGCCTTGGTTTTGTTTTGCCCTTTATAGTCATTTTCATCATGCAATCTTGACACCATTAATCCATGTCTGCATTTGTAAGTTCACCTTTGTAAAACATGATCTGGCTCGTGACTGCACTCAAGTTGTCTAATTCTGTATTTCAAATTATTCCCTATTACCTTAATATCGATGCCAAATAAATTTGTTGCTTCTTCCTACA
The DNA here is from genome assembly GCA_013399195.1 of Dicrurus megarhynchus. Lineage (NCBI taxonomy): Eukaryota > Metazoa > Chordata > Aves > Passeriformes > Dicruridae > Dicrurus > Dicrurus megarhynchus. The sequence continues at coordinate 565,256 of VXAD01006095.1, forward strand.
TTTCCCACCATGCCCTTTATCGCTGTTCATGTACATCCCTACATTTCTGCTTTTTTTCCCTACTGACATACTTGTGGCATCTGTCAAGGTGTGAAGATATTAGACCCAATCAAAATGTCTCAAGCTCTTTAGTAAGTCACGTATAACTCTATTCACAAATTACTTTAGATGAATGTTCTCCCAGTGCAGTCACTTACCTCTGCTCCTCTGTCCAGGAACCAGAAAAGTGAAAATTGAGCTTGGCACTTCCACAGGGATCGCAGAAGTAGGTAAAAATTTCGTCATTGCCAGTGATTTGTGCCCTGTGCAGAACAGATTTGTCAACATGGCCTGTAAAATACTTAGAAGCTTGGTGCAGTGCCAATTTTGCTTCCTCCTTTCCTATCCTTTCTGTACCAACATTGTGCAGCAGATCAATTTCCTTCACTGGGGGGAGTCAGGAACTGCTATGGGAACAGATGCTAGGGAAGCAGATGGGGCAAGAGTTGATTTGGAGCAATGACAACTCTGTAACCTTTTGGTGTCAGCCTGAGATTGCAACTTCCCAGCAGAAGGCAGATCCAGGCACAGAAGAAAGTCCAGGCTTAGCACTGCACTCAAGCAGTGGTAGGTGGCAGCTGGGCTTCTCGAGCACAGCGTGGTGGCCCTGAAAAAGCAGTTCATGCTCGAGTGGGGCTTTTTATGTGTTAGGTTACAGCCTGTATTGCAGGCACTGCCTCAGGCTTTTTCAGGAGCTTGGTCTTGCAGGGCTTGTCAGCCCAGCAGTGATGTGAGCTCGTTTCACACATGCTGAAACAGAGACTCCGTAAACTGATCAAAAGTTGTTTCTCTCATAAGGGACGTCGACTCCTTCACTGATTTGTCAGCTTGAATGAGTAGTGTCTGTACCAGGCCACCCAGGAGGTCTGGGGCAGAGAAAGGTGTCACATGGAGATGGACAACCTCCCAGCCCCGAACAACAGGCAGCTCTTCTCCATTTCCACGGGGGCAAAGACAGGATTTTTGTTCCTGTTTGTCTTTTGTTAGGGGGCAAGGGCATGTTTGGTGTTTGTGTTTGCACATTTTGTAGGGAAAAAAGAAAAGAACAACACTGTGGTTCTCCACTATGATTTATCTGGATGGTTCACAGTAAAGTGGAGAACTTCAAAAGTCTAAGGATGTAAGTCTTCAGTGGAAAAATCAAATTTCTTCTTTCAGCTAGGTAAAGTGCCACTTAAGTGTATGCAACTAAAAATCAGGATTTAAAACATTTAGTAAGGCTACAGGGAGTTCCTACTTTCAAAGTACGTATCCCAGATATCCTGGGTAGTTTATTCAGGATGCATTACAAAAGATTAATTATGCCAAACTACACGGTTAAGGCCAAACAAGTGCTTTTTGGATCATATATTTATTCTTTCTGGTGACTGATTAACAAGAAGATCAGGAAGATTGAGGTGCTCTGTGTTTTATTTTAAAATGTACTTCAGACCTGGCCAAGTGTTCGTAAAAATAATTTATATTTTTTTCAACCTGATCTTTACCTTGAAATACATTTCAGTTAATGGAATTTCCTCTTCTGAAGTTGAATGACTGTTAGCACAGAATCTGACTAAAAAGCTGCCTTCCTATGCATGGTTTATTTAGCAGGGAACCAATTATAACATATTAGAATATATCAGAAGGTGCTTGGCCCACTGTGATGAGAAGTCTTAAGAGCAATGGCATGAATGTGATGGGACTGGAAATAAAATGTATGCAATTGTGCATTTAGTGTACTTGTTCACAGAGTTCCTGTAGATTTTCTTTATTAAGTGACTGTCACTTGAGAAGCAAGAGAAGAGCAAAAATAGATGACTTTGTACAGCACATCTTGGAGAGCTGTATTACTCTTCTGCATAAGATTTTACCTGGTGTCTCGGGACTACATGAATCATAGTGAAGGGAAGCTGACAGCTTCCTATTGCTCTTTTTGCATGTGCCTGTCTATCCCCTTTCCCTCCATTCATCCAAAAACCAAAATTAAACTAAACGAAACCCCAATGAGATGCTTGCCTGAAATGCTTTTCTGTAGACCTAAACCAGAGACTTTTCCGAGGGTGCTGTGTGTTGGGTAAATTGGAATAAAAATGTTGTCCAGCTGATGGCTCGTGCTGGTGGCACCTGTAATCTTATCAAACTTCAGGTTCTTCATGGTGCTAAGTGGAAGGTAGTGCCAAGTGTGCCTGAGTGTGTTACCAGCTGTCAGGCTGAGCTTGAGAAGCACGATTATGGCATTTCGCTGCAGGAAGCTGGGTCACAGTGTAGGGTTGCTGTGATTTTCTGTGGTGGATGCAGACCAGGCTCCTCTGAGGAGATGTGATCAGAACTGAGCTTTGCAGTCCACCACAGTGGTCAAGGTTCCTAATGTGACACTTGTCACTGCTCAGCTCAGAAACATTCTCTAAGATGAAAGAGCAGTTTGGAGAGTTATTATAATATTAGCACAATATTACAATATATGTCACTGTCAGACATGGCGTGCTGTTGATTTACAGCTTTAAAAAAATCTTTATGGCTTGAGAAGGCTGATATCAGCTGATAAAGCTGGTCTGTGTCATCCTGAGAAGCCCAGTCTCATCCTAAAAACTTGTGGAGGAATAGAGATGGGTCAGCAGTTGGCAGTTCGGAGAAAAAGTGTCACAACCTGTGAATATGTTTTCTTACATCATGAGTGCTAGGACACAAAGAGGAAAACCAGCTTATAAGGATACAGGCAACAATTACAGAGGAAATGCTGGGTGTCAGAGAAGGCGGGGGAAGCAACACCAGGGTCCAGAACACCTTTGGGCGACGCAACCACCAAAAACCTCCTGAAATCGCTCAGCCCCACTCAAACTGCTTTTAGTAAACAGATAACTAAAATTCAAGCACTGCCTTTATAAAGCCCCTTGGTTTCAGAGAAGTGGATGGCTGTCTGACAGTTCACTGGGGGTTCTCCTTCCAGGATTGCTTCCCTCCTCCGTGGAGTTGCTTGGAGAGCGGCTCAGCACGCTGGCAGGCTGTACCAGCCAGGTGTTTACTCCCACAAGTGCCACCTGCTCTGCTGGGAGCCTTGCCGTGCCGAAGCCGCCAGCATCTCCGTGCCTGATCTGCAGGGTGGCTGCCTCACCTCGGGCTTGGCTGCTCTCCCACGAGAGGAGCAGCTTGCGCAGCCGCTTGGCTCAGGAGCGCTTGGCAACCTCCGGATGCGAGGGCATTCTGCTGGGCAGTGGGCACACACGCACACCCCAGGGTGCTGCTCTGTGCCCCATCCATGGTGCTCCCCACAGCCTGTGTGTGCCTCTGGGGCACTCGCTGTGCAGTTGACACGGCCCTCAGGCATGAGTCAGCTGGAGCCATCGCCACAGAAGGTTTAGCAGGAGAACACATCACAGTCAGAGTCGAAGGCTGAATTGAGATATCAGTGGGGGAGGTGGCTATTATGTTCCAGCTCTCTTTAAAAACCATTCTGAGACTTGTAAGGCATTGTGTTGTGCTTGTTGCTGGATTTCAGACTGCTGACTGTCAGGCGGTGAAGGTCACTTTGTGCTTTCCTCTTTAAGGCGAGTTGCTATTTATATTAACAAGAGACCAGCAGTGCTGACTAACTCCAGCATGTTAACCTGCATCTCTCCTAGGGAAAAGATCTCCCATGCACTCCCTTAGGACCTGTATAGTTGGAGAGTTGTATATCATGTAGGTGTCAAGCCCAATCAGAGCTTCCTTGTCAGGATGTGTTAGGGCAGCTGCCTGCAATTTGTGTGACAGCGCACATCTCTGCCAATAAACTACTTTTGCTCTCCCTTACGCTGTGTCTGCCGTCTGCAGGGCTGTTGGAATGCTGCCAGGGGAAGAGAGCAACTGCATGCACAGAGGTGGCTGGGTGGCACCTCTTGTAATCTGTCTTCTGCATGGTGTATTGATTGGCTTTGTGGATGGATCCCAGGGGCTGAACATGAACATCACGTACCAGAGCATGACATTTTAATCAGAGACATGTTTAACTACTGGGAGCAGCTCGGGCAATGTCTACTTAAAAAAAAAAAAA
>VXAD01006095.1:578263-588709 GCA_013399195.1 Dicrurus megarhynchus
TGGATCTCTGCATCCCCCGTGGATTCCCATGGGCTGTGGATGGATCTCTGCATCCCCCATGGATGCCCATGGGCTGCAGGGGCACAGCTGCTTCACCATGGTCACCACCATGGCCTGCAGAGGAATCTTGGCTCCAGCACCTGGAGCACCTCCTCCCCCTCCTTCTCCACTGACCTTTGTATCTCCATGTTGTTTCCCTCACATGTTCTCACCTCCTCCTCTTCTCTGACTGGACTCCAAAATCTTGTAACTTTGTTTCGATTTTCTTCTTAAATATGTCATCACAGAGGCATTACCACCATCTCTCATTGGCCCAGCCTTGGCCAGCAGCATGTCCATCTTCAGAGCCATCAGGGACTGGCTCTGCCAGACACCGTGGAAGCTTCCTTCCCTGACACAGAAGCCAACTTAGCGGCCCCTCCACTACCAAAAACCAGGCTGTGCAAAACCAACATGCCAGGCAAAGCCAAACAGTTCATAGGTGGTATTTTATCTCTGTAAAGGCCCTTGGATTGCAATTCTGGCTGACCTCAGTGGAAGTCGTGGGGCTGTGGCTCCCTGAGGAGTCCTGCGAGGCTGTTCCTCGGCAGCTGTGTCCATCAGCCTTCCCTCGTCGCTGAGGGGCAGTGCTGCTGGGCGATGGCGTTTTTGCACTGTGACAGCAGCGTCCTCTGGGGTCACAGCCATGAGCGGCAGCACCGCCCAGCTCGGATGCAGTGCACAGCCAGGACACCCTGTGTCCCACTGGAACCAGGCACCGGTGGTTCTGCTCCAGCAGCTGCTCCTTACCCAAAATATCCACTGGAGCCAGCAGCCTGGCCTCTGCACGTGCCCCTGGGCCCCACCACAGGCATGGTGCCTCAGAGGTGGAGCAGCACTCTCCAAGGCAGCTTCTCCTGTGCCCGCGAGGCGATCAGAGGCGGGACAGCACCAGGAAGGGCTGGGAGAAGTCAACAGTTCAGTTTCAGGTCACTGAAAGTGGAGACACGGTGGCCTGTGGGTAAGTAAAGGACTGTGGTTGTGGGAAAGCGTTCAATTCTCCCCGTCCTCAGGGAGAGGACAAAGTGTAGTGGGTTCTTCTGGGCTGGAAGCAAGAATAAAATTCTTGGTGAGGAAAGAGGGTGAAGCTTGGGAACAGAGCGCCTGGGGACCTGGTGGCATTTCAGCTGCTGGTGGTTTCAAAGGAGTGTCTGAAACCTGAGTCTGTCAAATCTGACACACATATGATGGGCTCCTCTCTTCCGGCAGGCGGATGGGTCAGGCTGGCTCTTAATTCTCTTTCCCCTCTGCTCTCTGTGTGTGGAAGTGCAAGTCAGAGGGAACAGAAATGCTGGGATTTGCACGTACATCTCCCCTAAAGATCAAAACAAAAACACAGAGTAGAGGTTTTGGCACACACAGAGAAGAATAAAATCCAAAGACATCAATCATTTATGACTTGAAAAGAATGAACAGTCAGTAATTGCCTGTGGAAAATAAGGTATTTACTTGTATTTTAAATGACATCTTACAGATTTATATTTTCTTTGCTTTACAGTTCTTTGTTGGGGAAATGGTTACTTTACTTTCTCTTAACATTCCTTCAACTGTTTTAGGATAAGCTTTTTCATTAATGGAAATGACTGTCTACATTTCTTTTAGCATGTGTTTTTGTCTGTGCCTTATTTTATCTTGTCAGAGGAAACTAGCAGATAGCAATTCTTACGGTTTTTCTTTTCTATATTACTATCCAGACAGGATTTTGACAATTTCAGTACAATAGCCTCCTCTCAGGAAGTCTTTGATTGAACTAAAACATACTCTGAAGTGCTAATTTCTTAACCTTCTAGAGTTCATTATTTGGACAGATAAAAATTGAGTTTAAAATGACCTAAAAGGTCATCTTGCCAAGGTATAATCTAGTTAAAATTTCCTCAAATTGAATTAAGTGGTCTGTATACCATGTATTAATTTAAAAAATCTTCTTAATGTAGTCATATTATAAGACTCTTGACATTATTTTTTTTCTCCTTTGATGGAGCTGGTTTTTTACAGAAACTTCAGCATTTTGTTTTGTAAAACTGTCACCATCTTGATGGCTTCTCAGTTGTATAAGGCTTTCACCTCTAGACCAATCCTGTGTTTGGGGAAAACACAGCTGCAAAATTTTCTACTCCCGTGCCACTTGTGAATAAGTTTCTCATATTACATTGATATGAAGAAGCTTAAGGCTGCTTTGGATTATCTCCTGAAGGACTGATGTCGTGGTCTTTATTCAAGATGCATCCTTAGCACTTTCAAAATAGAAATTTTGATAAGTTCTGCTTTCAAATGTTCTTTTTGCCCTGATAATTATAATTCTTAATTCAGTTCTTTTTTAGCTTGGAACAAAACCAAAGAAAGAAATGGTGAAACACATGAAGAGACAACTTCAGCTATGACTCATGTTTCTGGAAGGTGGGCAAAAGTGAGACAAGTTGAAGTCAAGAGCTGCTCTGTGGTGTTGGATAAGGAGGCGGATCCCGACCTTATTGCTACCTTATCCATTCCCATCTATGGCTTTCCTCTGCAAAATCTTAGTTTTGTGTATTTGGGAACTCTACAGCCATAGCCTCCTGTCGGCCTTTATGTCCCTGGGTTGTTCAGTGACCTCTCATGGGAGAACAGGAAAAAGTCTGATGCCTCAGCATCAGTTAATTGCCAAAATATGTGGCAAAAGAGAAACAAAGGTGGAGTCTGTATGTCTCACAGGGACGGTGTTTAAAGTCTTCCTGTGGACCTTAAAATGTAATTTGAATGTGCACAAGCATGGTCAGTATTTGAACTTTGACCTCCTCTAGTTGCTTTGCTTTTAAAGAAAGTAATTTCAATAGTTTTCTCATGCTTTTTGGCTCATCTACAAAAACTGCTCATCTGAGTTGACTGAGGAGGAAGGGAATAGGTTGTTCTGGGGTGGGTATTAAAAAAACATTAAAAATTTATTTGGTTTTATTTCTTAAGTGTTGAAAATACCATACAAAAAGCTTTTCTGGTATGCAGATCCTGGTCATTTAAACAAGATAATGACTTGGTTTCAAAAAAAAAAAAAAAAAAATCCAGTTGTGCTTTCTTTAGAAAAAGATATTTTATGGTAAACCTGAAGTTGACAGTATTTGTTCAATTCACTGTAATTACTAGAAATGCTTCATCTATTCAAAAGCTTTCATGACACCCTCAGGGACTATTAGGCTTTAATATAAGTTGTTTTTATCTCTGATTTTTCTCTCAGATGATTTCCCCTTTTGTTTTCTCAACATGTCTAGATTTCATTATTATAGTGTTAATTTTTTCACTTGAAAAGGTAACAGCAAAGCAACGGTGTTTCAAATCTTTTATCTGAATTCCTAGGGTCCAATTCCTACGTAGAGCTCAGCTATTTCTTGCTAAAATAATGTTGCAGGTTTGCTAGTGAACAAGCTCATTCAATCAATAGTTCCTGTTTGATAGACTAAATAAATGATGTTGTGCTCTGTGATAATCTCCGAGTTTTCCCACCACCTGACAGAAGGCTCATACCGAAGTGGGAGTGCAGAAATGGAGGAATTGGCAGGCCCAGACAAATGAACAATTAAGTTGGTGTTCTGAGGTCTGTGGCAAGGCAATAGAATAAGGTAGAATACGTGTCTGGAATATCAAAATCTTACATGCTACTTTAAAGTGTCCCAGGAGAACTGCTGGACAGATACTGCATGAAAAGCGGATGATATTCTTGTTACAGCAGATTAGATGGTTTATCAGCAGCCTAAGACTTGGAAATATGGGAAAATGAGGCCAGAACACTTTGAAAAAAGGAACCTATGTATAAATATTTCTGAAGCAATAATCTGCTTATTTTCAGCAACTACATTTTGAAGCAACCTCTGGTCAAAGAGGAAGAGGCCTGAGGTGTTGCGAGGAGCGAAATGTGGGAGTTTCCAGCAGCAGGTCCCTTGTTCCCAGGTTGCAGCCTGGTTGGTGGTGCCAATAATTATACAAGTCACAGATTTCAAATGTCACCATTATCCAGCCACATCTGCTGTGTCACAAGTGGCAAAATGACAATGAGAAGTGGGTATATTCGCAGTATCTCTTGCTTCTGTCTTACATACGTACTGTAAAATGTTTGATTCTATTGGTTCTTATTTAAGTAATTTCCACTTCAGAAAAAGAAAAAATGTTATCAACAAAGTGCACTGCCTTGCACCTTCAGCTGGGACAGAAGAGATGCATCAGCAAATGCTTGAGCAGATGTAAAAGCATTGCTAAAGAAATGGGCCCTTATGAGGATCTGATTTCAATTTTGGGATAAATAAATGTGTTTGCTTTGGCATTATTTTTTTTTCTTCTGGATGTATTTTTTCCCATAACTGCCAATAAACTGCAAATAGGATGATAGAAAAGAAACTGCATTGTGAGTCATAAATAGGATTATTGACTAAATAGCAGTTGTAGGATCTGCACTGCCAATGTGTAAGCCAGAAAGTGTATCTTGGCTGTACAATTTTATTTCTATTTCATAGAAGCAGCAGTTAAAAAAATTATTATCGCATGCGTCTGAGCTGATCATGTTTGATTTGGATGTCACTGGGATGCAATAAACAGGAAACCCCAGGGTGCCATTTTACTAAGACAGTTTTCAGAGAGGAACCACAGTTTCTGCAGCAAAGCACCGCTGATTTACATGGATTTTCTTGTCACATGTTTTGGCAAAATGTATCAGCTTGTGCTTCTTAGCATCAGCAAATAATACTTGACTTGCAAACGAGCTCCTTGGCAAGTACCCAGCCACAGGAGGCTTGGAGACGACTGTATAAAAAAAAGACTTTCACCAATTTCTGAACTGGCACTATCCCTGCCATGGTTGTCTGCAGCCACTCACTGATCCCTGCTCTTGACTCTTGGATATTGAAGCTATTCAGCTTTTTAGCTTTTACCAAATTTCAAGCAATGAAAATTAAACATGTATTTTTTCAATTTCCATGTAAATGCCTTAAAGGGCTCTAAAGCTCATTTGTGCTTTCGTGTTTGAAATTAATCTTTTCTACCATGTGACACTGGTATCTTTACCCTCACAATGTAGGCCTTTCAAAATGTTCACCTTTTAAATAAAAGAAGCAGCTTATTTTGTATTTTTCCTGTGCAGCCTTCTTGCTCATAATGAGCTTAAACGTAAGGAGCATAAACCCATCTGGAAATAAAATTATGCACTAGGTTCACTAAAAAAAGTAATTACATTATAATCAAACTGTCACTTTATGAGATAGTGGGAGATGAAATACACTACAAGCTGACAAAAGGAGAGGATGGCTTGCTCTTTTAAACATCATCCACGGCACAAAGCAGTGAAGAAAATCTGAATTACGCACAGTGTAACCAGGAAAGCACCTGGAGCCAGGCAGGTAAACCTCAGCATTAGGACCAGGGAGACAAATGTGCTTTCTCCTGGTGGAATGGGGGAACCTTCAGCTTATGCACCCCAATTCGTGCACAGGCTACTACTGTCAACAGACTGACAGCCCAAGGGCATTTGGATACACGGTGGGAAACACTGACCTGTGATTGGGAGCTGCACTGTATTCCTGAGTCATGTTTTGCACGGAACTTCAGTCTGTGCTGCTGTGGCAGCTCTTGGGTTACCTTCCTTGTTTGCTTCACCCAAAGCACTTGTGCCCCACCAAGAAGGCTGTATTCAGCAGAGGCTGACTCCTGTCTCAGGTTAAACACGTGAGGGAATTGGGAAAATCTGAATGTGTCTTTGTTCACATTTTGCTGTATCTTATGGCCCTCTCAATCTGCCTCACTGTGATTGGAAGTGCCTTGGTTATGGTGAAATCCATGGTCCTGTGTTGCCCCTAGGTAGACATCAGCATTCAGGTGGGAGTGATTTTCTTCAGTCCTTCAGACCCTTGTCATACAAGCTGTTATTGAATAAAGTTCTTTTTCCCCTCTAGCGTAATTTCTTTGAGATCTGAATTTGTTCCCTGTATTTTGTTCTCTGTCAGCAGCGGATCCTTTTCACGGGCAGATCCTTGCTCTGACACTTGACCATGGGTTGGTGGCAAGAGGTGGCATGCGTGTGGGGCACGAGGAGAGGGAGAGGAGCTGGTGATGTGAGTGTGGATGCCAGCCTTCTCATTCCATCAGGAGCCAGGGAGGGGGAGGTGGGTGGCTGCAAGTTTATCCTCCTGGATGGACCAAAGCTGGTGAAAGATTGATGCCCAGGAGAACTGCTCTTGCTGCCAGTAATGCATCTAATGAAAGAGAAATTTGTTCTCAGATATAGGCTTTCTTCTGGTAACTGGAAAAAAAGCTTCAGAAATATGAACAGGTTGAAATTAATGTTTTTGTAGTCTTGATTTTTCTGTTCCAGAGATAGAAATGGTGACACACTGAGAGGTCCGTGCTGTGTGAGTGGCACAGCTGATACCTTTATTCAGTGTCTTGCTTTTCATGCTATGAATACAGTGACAGAACAGCACGGTATTACTTTCCATATGCAGTGGATAAGACCCACTTTGTGTATTCATGACACATCTATCTGGCAGGGTCCTGAGAGCCTGAGGAAAACAGAAGGTGGGGGAGCTCACTGGAGACCTCCTGATACTACACCTTGCTTTTTCAAATTTAAATCCCTAATTTGTTTGAGTACAATTAATTTTTGTTTCTTTTCTAAGAAAACTGGAAAGGTTCCAGTTCCAAGAACAGGAAATAAAGCGTCACCAAAGAGAAATAATAATAAAACCTTGTCCAAATGCCTATGTAACTGTGTAGCCTCTGTTTTGACAGAAATAGCTGTCAGAAACAGCTTTGACAGCAGCTTTCTCCAGATAAAAGTGACAGTTTTAAAGCTACTGTTTTTAAATTCCAGCACCAAATCTCAGCACAGGCAACCCCACTCATGAGCTGCCAACAGTGGTTTACTGATGGGCTGTTAACTTGTGTATTAAGGCCTCGTGGACTGAAATTTAACATCATCTTCATTCCACATTTTGCTGCTGTTCCTGGCAAGAGACTTGGTTAAATTGCCACAGTCTTCTTTTCATTAAATTTATGCTTCTGTAGCCACCCTTACCATGCAAGACACGTAAGAGATTTTGAATTGCAAGAAGAAAAAAAAACAAATAAACAAACAAACAAACAAACAAAGCCCTAACAAGCCTCAAACCAACTAAACAAAATAATCAATAATCTCATGACAGAAGGTACAGGGAAGGTTTTCTTTGACTGTGCAGATAGTTCCATGAGGCCACTGTGGCCTGTTGGGCATAATGAGGCTGTTTGGAGCAGGAACTGCACTTATCCCAGTGTCTTGGGCAGTCTCAACTTTCCCCGTGTCTGTTCTGCTGCAAGGATGAAGGCAGGGATGCTGGTTTGTCTCCACGCCCATCTTGCTGCGCACAGCAAGGTTCACTGTTCAAGCCCCAAATTCACAGCAGAGCCAAGAGTGAAATTTGTGCTCCCCAGTGGGTTTGAGTCCTTAAGAAAGTCGGAGGATTAATGTATGCCACATATATTCAGATATATATGAATATCTTCATATATTGATATATGAATATCATATATCAATATGATATTGGGACCCATTACCTTTCTGGTTCTTTCTGCTCATGTTTAAGTTGACCTCAAGTTGCAAAAAATGCTGCAAAATAAGGCTTCTAAATAGATTTGATAGTGCTTGTCTTTTGGGTTTTTTGGTTCTTGTTGCTATTATTATTATTACTATTATTATTATTATTATCATTATTATTATTATATTATTTATAATAATTTGGGGATATTTAGTTGTGCGTTTGAGGGGATTTTTCTATAAAACTGTTTAAACAGTTGTAGAGGTCTGTTTGTGGTACAGGTAAGCATCATTGCTTCTACAGGGAAAGCTAAGTTGAAGAAGGGGTATAACCTTTTAGAAAACAAACACAACCTTTGAATGTAGTATTGCTTACCTCTAGCACAGAAGTATGTAAGGCTTTCCTTCTGCTCCTAGTCAGACACAGCAGGTATGTTGTTCAAAGCTAGCAAGCAGTGTGGGAAATGTTGTCAAAGAATTAGCAATACAGTGTACTCTCTGGCTTTTGATTTAACCTGAATTGGTCATCATTAAAGTCCCATAAGCAACTGCACCTTTCTGTTATTGTACCTCCTTGCCCTGTGAAGATCATAGCAATGCAATAATTTAGCTCAGACAGATGTGACACTGTAAGGCTAAACACTTTGTTTTACCTGCCTGCAGTAGCCGCTGCCTAACGATGTAAACACTATGCATGATAAAGAAGAAAATTCAATTTTTCTGAAAAATTAAGGCTTTGGGGTTTTTTATAAGTGAAGGCATGGAGAAAGACAAAAATTACCCATCTGGGCCTGGAGTGATGTTCTTGGGATATATCACAGCTCTGGATGCTAACAGGTGACATTGCTGACTCTTCTTAGCTTGAAAAAATAGTGGCAAAATTACTGCAGTAGGTTCATGACACTGCTGGTATTTAAGGATTCTGCACACAAGTTACGAATTCTGGCCTGACTCAATGAACTTGGTATTAGATCTTGACAATATTATTAGTTTCTTTTCTTTCTTTTTTTGTTCCCCCTCTGTGTTCCTTCCTTCAGCTACTGTTCTGAGTGTAAAACAGACACCTATGTATGAGTTCATCTGTGTTAAGGTCTTTTCAGGGGCTGATGATTTTTCCTGATCCTGAAAGGAAGAGAGATATTAGACCTTTTTATTCCTTCTCTGCAGGGGCCAGGACACAAAGTGTCTGGCACAGCTTGACACTGAGGCATAGGGACTAGACATGCTTAAAATGTACTAACAGAGCAGGATTATTTTCTAGTATCTGGATGTACTTTATCCATATTTTTGTTGGAGGTGCTATAGATCCCTCAGCTGTCACCAAAGGCCTGCACTTTTCCCTGTAACCAGGCTTTCATGCCCCAGTCTTTTTGAGAGCTGCAACCTGCATCCTCATTTCTGAAATGGCTGAGCATTTCTGTCTCCTGAGATTGCATTGCTCTCCCCTTCTTCCCCCACCCCAGGCTGAGGTGCATCATGTGGGCAGAGCAATACAGCTCTGAAACTGTTTCACCATTCTCTTTTCAAGAGCCCATGTAAAGAGTGGTGATGCTGGTAACTCGTAACTTCTTTTGAGCTTTTCCTGCTTCTGGCATGCTGAGACTGAGGAAAATTAATATCACACTTGTTATAAACCTGTCCTTGTGGCAGATGCAGACCTTCCTAAAAGCATGTCAAAACAACTTGCTTAAGTGTGGCAATTTGCTAAAAAGTAATAGAATGGAAAACAGGACAAAATCATATGAAGACTTTGCAATTTCAAGATTTTAAATAGAATATCAGCTCAGAGGTGTGTGATGACCTTTGATTGCAGAGAAAGCAAGGATGTAGGTTTTGCAAATCAATCTGATCCATTTTAAAAATCCATCTGTGCAGTGTCTGCCTGCAAGAAAGCAGCCTTCCATGTGATCCCTGTTCTTCAAGCAAAGGCAGCAAGGATTGTTGACCTGGATGAAATAAATCACTGGTCTTAGTAAAATATTGGAATGAAATATCCTCTAAAATCTAACCTGCTTAGGCCTAAAACAGTTTTCACTTGCTCAAGTGAGAAGCTGCTGACCTGCTTGCTTAGTTTTATATTGTAGTTATCCTTGTCTTCATAAAAATACATTACTTCAGTTTTTACTCTGTAGATTAAAGCCAGAATTGGTAATTTTAGTAAGTCAGGATTTTATCCTGATCAATAAATCAAACTTTTTCTGTCTCGCTGTAAAATGCTCATGGCTTTGTTAGAAACAATGTGGGCTGTTTACACTCCTGATCTGACTTAAAGTGTATGTGTGAAGCAAAACAAGAACAATGGGAAGGATTCTCCCATTCTCACTTAATGTGATTGATAAAGAAGGAAAACCCCTCCTTTGCAGCACCTAATAATAAGTTCAACTAAAAACATAGAGGCTTGAAAAAAAACCCTTTTTTTACATGGCTGCAAACTTTCTTGGTCCTATTGGCCAGCACTGGCACGAAGTTCTCTCTAATGTAAATCCTGTAAATTACACAGCACTTCAGTTCTGGCCTTAGAGATAGGTGGAAGCCTGACCTCAATAACATTTAATCAAATTTGGTTGGTTGGTTGGTTGGTTGGTTTTGGGGGGTTTTTTGTTAGAACTAAATATATTTTTCCAATGGAGTCATTGCACCGCATGCTGGACCTAAATTTCCTAGTAGAAAGTGGAACTGTCCCAGAGTTTGTCATGTGCCTCCAACTCTGTTCAGAAGCCTGTGTTTACCCTGCCCTTATTGCTATGCAAACTTCAGTTCTTTGTCTCCACAACCATATCCGACCAAGATGTGCAATTAGTTATCTATAACAATGCAAAGGCAAGAAAAAATCCAACATCGGAGACATAGATGTAATGGCTACGTGGCTTTGAGGGGGGGGG
>VXAD01006095.1:598142-648938 GCA_013399195.1 Dicrurus megarhynchus
AAGGTGTTCTAAGGGCTTATTTTACTTCTCATTATCCTCCTCTGACTCGGTTAGTAATAAATTCACTTCGCAACTTAAGTTGAGCCTGTTTCGCCCTTGGAAGTGTTTCTCCCGGTCCTTATCTCACTCATGAAGCGTTCGTTAACTTTTTTTCGTTTTCCCTCCTTTGCCCAGCTGTGGCAGGGGAGGGTGAGCGAGCGGCTCTCGTGGGTGCCTGGTGTTGGGGCCAGCGTCAAACCACGACAGTCTTTCTGGTAGCAGAGGATGGTTTCTTTCCATCCACCTCTGGGTTATGGGCCCAGCACGCTTCCGCTAAGTTCGCATACCAGTGCTGTGCTTTGCATTAGTAGCTGGAAGGGTGCTGATAACAGAGCAGCGTTTTGGCTGCTGCTGAGCAGCGCTGCCCCTCTGACATTCCTTCCCCCATCAAAGGGGATGGGAGTGGGCAAGATCCTGGGAGGGGACACAAGCAGGCCAGCTGACCCAAATCAACCAAAGGGATTCCGTACCATATTACATCAGCTCAGATACATAAGCCGAGAGAGAGAGAGGAGGAAGGGGGGCAGGGGGCATTAATGAGCTTCCAAAGTTTGCCTTCCGGAGCAACTGTTAGGCGTGCTGAAGCCCTGCTTCCTGGGAAGTGCCCGAACATTGCTGCTAATGGGAAGCAGAGACCGACCTTTTTTTCCCCCTTTAGCTTTTACGCATGCAGATCTCTGCTCATTCTTTTTCTTTTACTGTAATAAACCGACTTCATTTCACCCTGCTGACTGTTCTCCATCTTTCTCCCTCCCCTGTCCCAAAGGGAAAGGGAGTGATAGAGTGACTTAGTGGGCACCTGGCACCCAGCGAGTGAGAACTCACTTCAGAATATCAAATAAAGTGTAGGAAAGGGAAAGAGACTTACAGCACTTGGGACATAGAAGAACTTTTTTTTTTAAATGTCATCAAATGTTAGCAAAAGATTCGCGAGGAGTTTCAAATAAATGTTTGAATAGACCAAGTAATTTAAAGATGACCAAAGTAATTGAGAAATCTAGCTTTTAGTTTAATCTGAGGAAGGGAAATATTTGTACAAAAGAATGTTACTTTTCAATATACGAAAAAGAAAATTACTATATACTAGTTCAAGCTTCAGCTTCTTTTAATATTTAAAACTATCCTAGAGTTTTCTTTACATGAAGCAAAATTAGTTCCTTTTTTCCCCCCATTTTTGGGTGAGATGGATGAACAGGGGAACCATTGTTTTCCAGACTTCACTAGCTAGCAAAAAAATGGTCTGGCCCAGCCTTAGTTCTGGTGCCTCATGGAGCAAATCCAACTGAAGCATAATTCCAGTCATGGTGGAGCTATAGCTACTCACTGGTGCTGGTGTCATCTGGTCACTGTGAGAGGAACCACCAAGGCACAGCTCTGCCCCTGAAAAACTGCTCTCTAGCATATTTTTGATTTCTTCATCTTGCCATCCCTACAAGTTCCCTCTGTCATGAACACCATGACCAAGGGGTGTGGGGTGGCTCTGTGCTAGGGCTGCTTCTAAGAGCAGCTTATTCTCGATGCTCTCTTGTCTCTGGACTTTTTGCTCTTGGAATCCAGCTCTCAAATGCCTGGGAACTTTCGCTGACCTCAGAGCATCACTGCTGGCATGGAGGGAGGCCCTGGGACCAGCTTTCTGAAGTCAAACACCACCAAAAACCCAATAGGAAACCCCATGAGAGAGAACTGGTACCCAAAACCAGTGGTGTGGTACCCTGCTGTATCAATCAGTCCCCCATTTACATCCTAAATATTTTGTTCAATGGCAAGAAATGAAAGGTAAATAAGGAAATAGCACAGTCCATATACACTTGTGAGTGTAGCAGCTCAAGTTGCCTCATAGGGGACCATAAATCCAACTGCCACCGACATTTAAAAGAGCAAAACTAGTAAGGTCCATTTGAAATAGCACTGTATGCCAATACCAATGACTCTAGATATGTCAGGAATGGCATTTCAACACCATAAATCAATCCTCTAGATTGCCAGAAGGAGAGGAGGTTTGGTCAGAAGATGTCAAGAGATACCAGGCTGCAATAACTCATACGGGCACCTGCCTCACATTCACAGGTGGAACATCGCCAGAAATAAATATCAGGATAACGGAGTCATTATCTAGGATTGGTTTTTGCGAAGAGGAAATCTTCAAGTATGGGGTTTTGAGGGTTGTGGTTTGGTTTTGGTGTTTGTTTGTTTAGGTGGGGGGATGCTTTTGTTTGTTTTGTCCCCAAGAAGTAGTAAAAGAGAGGTGCTGCCCTTGGTGCTGTGGCCTGCTGTAGAGGCAAACGTTGGTGTTCAGTGCTTCAGACAATGCTTTTGAATAGTAAGTTCAGTTGCTGTGAAAAGGAGAAGTCTTCTCTCCCTTCACCACCACGTCCCTTTCCCCTGAGCAATGTGGATACACAGTAAACAACAAGACTTCTTTACCCTGCCCTTGCAGCACGTTTCAGCACTGGCTTTAGGCACCAAAGGCATCAGCTCCCATTTGTGTCATTTATCAAGAAGCCAAACACATTGAAAGGTGTGGATGCAGATTCCAGTGTTAGGACACAGTGCAGGAGATTGCCAAGTCTAAATGCTGGCCTGAGACATCTCCAAAAGAGTTCCAGTTGAAGCTGAGGAGTAAAATGCAATAAACTAACTTTTCTACCACAGAGTAAAACCCACTGAAACCTTCATGTGGTAAATCGAGGTTCTGGTGCAGCAAAATGCCACATTTTCAAAAACAGGACTTCAAAAGTACTCAGTACAATCCAGACCTAAATTAAAGTGATGACCTTTCAGTGACTTAGATTTGGCTGTTATGAAATCAGTTTTTTTGGAGACAGGCACATCCCTTATAAAAAGGGACATGTTATCGAATTCTTGTTGTACAGGAAATTCTATTGATCCTTCCAAGCACTCCCAGAGAGAGGTGTCATGAACTGGAGCAGGCCCTCGAGACTGTATGTACTCTGAACAGTCTTCAGAAGCGGTTCATTCAGGGTTAGGATAAAGGCACGTTATTGCTTTTCTCCTGGTTTCTTTTTTTCCTGGGTAAATGAATATTTCTTCACTTCAAAACTGTCAGTCTAATGACCCTCACCAGAATTAATACATCTTTTATGGAAAATATGATTCTGTTTAATTGCACCGTGAGGAAAATGGGACAATAGAGGAAAACACAATGGTAAAATGATGTCTTCAGAGATATAAATATAGCACATAGCATTTCTAAAAAAAAAAAAAAAGGGGGTGGGGGAAGCACATGTAATTTTTCCTGACAGTAGGATTAAAACACCTGATTACATTTTTGCAAGAGACAGTTGTGGTTTCTTGAGTGAGATTTCAAATTTTTCTTTAAACAAATGTTATTTAAAAAAAAAAATTCTTACAGGAAATCTCAGAAAAATGATATTTCGTTGTTTTTTCCCTGATAGGGGGAAAATACAACTTCAGGAAAATGGTTCGATCTGTAGCTTTCCTGCTGTGGGAGAAAGCAGGCTATCTGAAAAATGTTCAGGTCAGGTGTTGAATTTACTTATTACTCAGATTTTCACTTACAGATGAGTATTAATTCAAGTCTTAAAATCCTGACTTTTTGCCACAGCCTTTTTTTTTTTTTTTTAATTAATGGTGCTTTGTTGGACCTTTTGGGCTTTCAAGAAGAAGAAGGTGGTGGGAACAAGCAGGTTTTACATAGATCTACAAATTTCATAAATGTGAAGCATACATGGAACACGAAAGTGAAGGTAGCATGTTTCTTTACTCCAGCACTACTACAAATAAAATGATTGTTTATCAATAAATACATAATGCACTTTATGACTGCATTATAAACAGTGGGAGATGAATGAATTTCAATTACGCAGACCAACAATATTGTGCCATTCATTATATAAATCAAACCTAGGCAGGGGCCTATAAGCTTTTGCTGCTTCACTGATTTTTATTGCCATACAAAATGATAACTGGAAACCATATAGAACAAGGCAAGTTAAGAATCTATTGGGGGGAAAATGCAATTGGAAATGAGCATCTTCCTGGAAGCTACATTCACGAGTCAAATGCCTTGTGAGATTTTATCTTCCATACAAAATGTGATGATATTCCTGGGCATATATGGTTAAATTAATTTTCCATTATCAGCATAAAAATGTATCTGGCCAAAATAGATTAGAACTGCATAATACATTGGATCACATTTTATTTAGGCGGAGAAGAGGAAAATATTTAATTTCAGCCTGGAATGATATTGAGCAGAATAAATGATGGAGTTCAAACAAAGAGATCATGCTTCTCGGGCTTTTTTTCTTTTGTTGCAGGAATGAAATGATCTGTAAATTCATGACAAGATGATGATTTTCTCAGTTGCAAAACAGTGACAAGAAAATAAAATTATTTCTCTGTGGTCAAACAGAAACTTCTAAACGTGCGGGAATTCAGGGTTTCAGCCAGTCGGCTTGTGCATTGTGGAGCTAAGGTGGGATGAGGTGACCTGTGTCCTGCAGGATTTTTCTGTAAATGAACTCATCTGCTAAAGAGTTCACCTGTAACCTGTCTGAGCAAGTGGCATCAGGGCCATTGGTCGAGGGGTGCCAGATTTGTCCCTCTGCTAAACACATCCAGCAACCCCTGGGGGCCCGAGGATGCCCCTGCACACAACCCCACATAATCCTGAAATGGAACACCATGTTGTTGCAAGTTAGAAAAAACAGTAGGAGGAGGGTGGTATCTTGAGGGGTTTTTTTCCCTTATTCTACTGTTTAACTTCTCCTTGTCATCTAAGTGTTTCTTGAGGTTGGTCAGGGCTTTTTTTGGTGGTTTTTTTTCCCAGCCACAATGCTGTGGAGAATTGTTCAGCCTTCAGCTATTTTTTTATAAAAACTTTTGAAGAAGATATCTAGCACATGTCTTAGATTCACATTTCAATGACAAAAACACCTTCAAACACAATAGGCAAATATCTGCAATAGAAGATTTATTTTGATGGCTACTTCTTATTTCAGCCATATAGATATTTAATGCAATATTCAAACATTATTGAACTGGTGATTGTGTAACTTTAAATTGAGATTTAATTGCTTTTTTAAAAATATGTTTTCTTATTTTTGGTGTTAGGTATTTCACCTCACCTCTTCAGTAGAGCAGATTTAATTTATACCTGTTTTTACTCAATCATTGAGTAGAAAATAACTTTGTCTGCTTTGCTAAACATTTTGGCCAATTTGCCCTTCTGTGGTGTGGACAGAACTGAGTTCTCTCTCTCCCCTATGTGGTGCAAACATCCCAACATCAGTGTGCATTGAGTAAGTCCCTCAGAGGCTGATGGCACAGCTCCTGTGTGCCTGGCTTCCCGCAGTCCTGAACGGATATCTCAGCTGAGGGAACCTGGGAGCTAATTTCTGCTCACATCACCTCATGAGGATGGAAAATAGCCTCTTGAAACTGCACTTAATAAGACAGGTCTAGCCTGAAAGAGCATTGAACAAATCCTCTGTTACTGTTTATTGTGCAGGAGTTCATGTAGTGAGTGCTACAGGTGAGTGGAGCCTCTGGAAGAAATACACACCCCACTATAAACATAATGAAAAAGAGAGGCATTTTCTCAAGATGTTGCAATGTCATCTCTGTGCAAGACCATCAAAGCAGTGATGAGAAGGCTTCTGAGCCATGAAAGGGCTGAGCCTGTTGATATGCAAGGAGATGGATGTTAAATGGCTTAACAAAAGAAAAATGATTCCTTCAGATTACAGGGTTTTGCTGAAGCCATAGAGGGAATAGATACTGCTTTGTTAGACTAGACTGTGTTTATTAAACAACAGAGCAATTTGGCTTAATAAAATATATAAGCTAAGAACAATGAAACAGTGGTTTGTCCACTGTTATTTCATTTCTACATGTTTTGTGTATCATAATTAAAACTGTTCATTGCTTCTAATACTCCATACCAGAAGTCTCATGTGCTCAGCCGTGTGCCTGGTTCTTGTGGGTTTTTTATTGTTTTATCAACTAGTTTTGTGGAAGATATTCCTTTTCCTTGCAGGTCTCACTCACATCTATGGACCACTGTATTTCTAAGAAACAGTAGTGCCTTCCTAATTCAAATACATCCTATGTGGGCAACCAGATACAACAAGACACATTGAAACAAACAGTAATCAGTGTTAGGGTAAGTTTAGTAAGTTAAAGCCGGTTGAAATCATTGTCAAAATAAATTTTTCAGTTTGAGTTCTTTGTGATACAAAGCAGGTATTTAAACAGCCAACACCGATTTTAGCAAAATTCTAAATGTCAGTTTAAAATGCATGATTCCTTTATTTTAGGGACAAGAAATAAGAAGAAAACTCTTCAGGGCAGTAAGGATGTAGTATATAAAAACCGAGTTAATTTTAAAAATTAATTCATGGACAAAATCCCCACTGTTCTTCCTCCACCCCCCGGCTTATGCCCGAGTGGAAAGTGGAAGTGGCAGCTATTGTGGTAAAACATTCCTTGGTCTGTCTATGTTGGAGTAAATGAAAAACCATTAAATGGATAATAGAAAAACAGTGCAATGAGATGCTCTGAGAATCCATCAATAAAAGGATGGCAAGCAATTGCTAAAGACAGCCCTTTCTAAATGTAGCTTTATTGCCAGAGGATGGAAAATTGAGGGAGAATGTGCGAACAATTGAATTTATGGTAATGGCATATAAGCGTATTGTGTCAGCAAAGCAAAGCTCAGAGCAAACGTAAAAGAAAAACTACACCAATGTCTCATGGAAACCCTGTGTTTCACCCATTATCTCCTGGTACTGGAAACAATAATATTCTGATATTAAAATCTAATTCATGGCAAAGTGCATTAGGAGGCAGGGAGGGTGATGTTCCGCTCTGTGCCTGCTTTAAGGTGAATTGTTGGACTGAAAGCAATTCAAGGCACAGGCAATGAGCAGCTTGTTCCTGTGTACTCCAAGTAGCTTTGTTCCTTTAGCTTCAGTGATACCTGGACAGTCTGATGCTCTTACCTTGGCAGTTTATGGGTAAATTGCCTTGAGATAATTTGAGTCAGTTTGAATTTTAAGCCTGTTTGAAAATGCACTGTCACTATTGAACCAGCAGAGGTGACTGCTAAACGACAGGCAGTAAGAAAACAATTCACTGACGGGCTCAGAGATGGAGCCTCCCAATAACCAGATAAACCGGAAAGGGGAAAACCAGCTTCTGCTGCAGGTCACAGATACTTTCTCTGGACAAAGCCCCAGACAGAGACTGAATGAGCTTACCCTGTGGCTGGAAAACCACAGGCACCAGCAAACTTCAGCTTTGAGACAGACTGCACTCAGCAGTCAGACTAGCCTTGAGGGAGGGATAGGGAAGGCTTTCCCGTAAGGCTTATTTTGATTTTTATGTGCAAAGAAATTGCTGGCACACTTTCAGAGGTTATTTATGTGTGGGTTTGGGGTTTTTTTACTCCATGTCCCCACCTCGTGGTGCCAGCAGACTGTTTTCAGGAGCTATGTCTCCCTTGATGACCACGGGGGTTCCAGGTGTCCTTGCTTCTGCCCTGTCCACACTGCTGCTCCCATAGAACCAACCCTGCACAGTACTGCTGGCTGGACCAGGGAAATGCCCCAGCATCAAAGGAAGTCTGGGATTTTTTTTTTTTAGAGAACAAGCACAATGTGTTTGGATGCACTCTGGATAGAGCAGTGGGTATGGGTGAGGTTACCTGACTGAGTGGCTAATCCTTGATGAGCTAAGAGTCTAAAGATAATTCTCTGCAAAGCACTGAGGAGATGCAGGGTTAGCTAGATTTATCTTCCATAGATTCTGGGTGGACAATAGTGCTTGGAAACAGAACAAATAGGAATAAAATATCCCAGGTCAGTACATGTCATTCAGGAGCACCTGCTCTCCCTGAATGGGCACAGACACTGCTGAGCCAAAGTTCAGCTAAACTGTTTTTCTGTCTAAGTCTGCTGCACAGACTGAACATGCAGACAAGTTTCCCATACTAAAAATTCCTAGACTGCATGAACAGAGCAAATCCATCTTTGTGAAATAATAATTAAAAATCTAATTTCTGCGGGTTACTGCCCAGGTCTCCATAGCAAACACTAAGAATGGAAGATGGGGAGTTTTGAAAATGGTAGAAGGTTGCAAAGAGGTAACCAGCAGTGAGAAACTTGAGGTTTCAAAGCAGTATGGGTCCAAGGAGAGCCCAAAGAACATAACTGGAGAAATGAAAGTAAGTAGCAGCAGCCCCGCTCAGCCTAGCCCCATGGAGAGCTGAGCACGGAGAATGCCACCAAGTGGGAACAAAAATCCAAGAGTGTCCAGCTGATGGCCCTGCTGAGGTGGTGGGAGAAATTGTCACCAGGCAAAATAGCTGTAAACCAAGCCTCTGTTTTAAAGGTAAAGCCTTGAATGTTAGTGGCTTGGGCTGTGGCACTGCCTTGTGTCGCTTTCCATGAAAACATTCACCAAACATGTAATTAGCACATATTGCAGTGCTGCTGCTAGTAATGACTCTACCTTTCTTGAAGTAAAATATTTCTGATTTATGAATACATTAGGTTTTTGTTGTTGTTTTTGTTTTACACTGTTTTGCCTGAAGCATAACAATTCCTGTGTCTCTGAAAAGCCCATAAATGACAGCGGCACAGCAATGTGAGTTCTCTTGAAAGATTTAAGCCTGTCATTCCAAGAAGTGTAGTTGTCTCGGCAGCAAACAAGGATTTAAATACCTCTGAGACATTTGCCTTTAATTGTGGAGGAATGGCATCGCCAGCTGCAAAAATGTTTAACCTTTGGAATTGCTTGTCTTACTCATTAGCTTCTCATTGAGGCACTGATTACAAACATGAGGGCTGGGTAGATACCTGTAGGATGGCTGCCTTGGCCGGGGAGCAGGCAGAGCCGTGGCGTTCAGCTGACTCCAAAGAGTCTGTTTCTCTGAGGAGTCCCAGGGCCGAGCACGGTGACATAACCTTACAGGCAGCAGATACCCGTACCTTTAGCGGAGAGGGGGAGAAGTCACAAGCCTGGTAAAGCTGGGGAGAACCTGTGGGGATGTTGAGGTCTGGAGTGGTGTCTGCTCACGTCCCTTTATAGGGCACAATGACTGTGTCACATTGTTTCCCCCATCTCCTGGGGCATACAGGAGTTGGATGCTTCTGGTGCCTCAGATGTACATGACAGCCCATGGGGAGTGGGGAAGGAGGTATCTTGGCTTCAGCCAGAGAAACTCAAGATCTGTACCCTTTTTCTGTACCACCAGAGCTCTTGTGATAAAAGGTATATACCCGCAAATTATTTTTTATTTTTAATTCCATTTTCCCAGATTATTTTCTATACTAAGAAAAAAAAATTGGGTAGCCTACTTTTTTTTTTTTTTTTTTAATCACCAACAGAAATTAAAATGGATAAAAGCTTTATGACTGTGCAGCCTCTCTAATTACACATGCTTCAAACCTTGCTTGTCAGGGAGCTGTGCTGGACTTTGCAAGCGCTGCTATGCAGCCACGGCTGCTGCTTTCTCCCCAGGAGCCGCCTCCCCCCAGCCACCACCAGCACGGCGGTGATTCGGTGAGCTCTGCCAGGCTGCCTGCGTGAAATCACAGGCTGGTCATAATGAGAGCTCAGCAGGCTATCCTTGCCCCTTCTGCCTCCTCCAGTTCCCCAGCCAGGATTCCTAATTTAGTCAGCTGTCTTTCAGCACAGGTCTGATTCAGTGTTGTATGTGTCATCCCCATCACTGGCTGAAAAGCAGCAAACACAACACTGCACCTGGTGGGGTCCAACACGGTAGAAATCCCTGTCTAAAGGCTGGAGCTGGGGCTTCCTTTTATGTAAATTGAGTAAGTTATTTACAGGGAATCTTTTCTGACAGAGAACTCTGTGTTTCCTTGTCAATCACTGACTTGTGCCAAGTGCTCAGTTTTCATTCCAGGGCTGTTCACCATCAGCCCTGTTTCCAATTTATTCCATGTAAGTTGAGATGCTGTAATTGGCCCTCTCCAAGTCCACACAGCCTTGTCTTAAAGTACGCCAAGTGTCTTATCCAGGCTTTGATTACTTCTCTGATGGACTACAGACATCCTGTTTGTTTATTAGGCAGCTTCTTATCTCAGTTGTAGACTTAGGAAGCTCCATCATTTCAGTTGCACAGCTCCAGCAATTAGGCTTCCTGCTTTTCTGGTCTGGCTGGTGCTGCCTTACTGTGTATAAAGAGCAGAAGAAGGAGGTGTAAGAAAGAAAACATTACCACTGGGAGCAGTCAGCAGGATAAGGTAAGAACCCTGGTCACACACATCCTGCGCTGAATCCTATCAAGCTGGGGTGTTGAGCAGAATAAAAAGTTGCTAACACAAGGCCAGCAACCAAAATGATCATTAATATAGATTACTATTAAAAAAAAAAAGTTGGTAAATTAGAATAAAATACTTTTTTTTCAGATTTTTTTTCTAGCAGGACAGGTTGAAGAGTAGCAGAATGCCCCATTCCTGGGAAATAGTCAGTCTGGTTGGGTTGGGCTTTGAACAACTTGACCTAGTAAAAAGTGTCCCTGCCCATGGCAGGAGGTTGGACTAGACAATCTTTGTGGGTGTCTTTCAACCCAAACCAGTCTGTGATTCCATAAAAACTGCTTATTGCTTTTTTCCATTGTCAACCCATACCAATTACATATTCACGAGAAGATGAGCTTGGCCTGGGGTTGCAGATATACATCTGAATCTTCATCAAATGGCAACATTCACCTAACAGGCTGCTAAAGTACAAATATTCTGATTTTTCACCCGCAATAATAGCAGAAGTTAGAAAAATATTGAGGATTTATAAATGCCATTTATCCCCTGGAGAAGGGAGCCTGACTTGAATGCATTTGAAGACGCTGCAAATTAGAAATGTTTTAATCATGTATTCCCACTGGTGAGCACACTTAACAGCAGCAAATATTTATCCAGATGGATGAATGCAAGAACCAGGTTTGGCCTCAAGCTGTCACTGCTCCTAGCCAGTCACATATGTCACTGGTGGGTCTTGCTGACATGTCATCTTCCCTGCTGAGAGCATCCAGGTAGTCTTCAGCTGCTTGCCAGCCCTTCCCTCCCCTCACTGGGTTGCTCCCAGTTACTCTTCAGGCTGTGCCAAGTACCTCAGCCACTGGAGAAGGTCCATCTGCCAGCCTTTCACAGGGGAACAATTTGGGGCTCTTTTTCTGGAGGTCAGCATTACTGCCAGGATCTCGTATGATTTCAACAGGCTACAGGAGCCTGACAAAAAGGTTAAATCAGACACTTGCCTGGCACAGTTTTAATTGCCCAACAGGACAGTGCAAGGCACTGCCTGCCAGTGCTGCTGCTCATTTAGGTGCCCTTAAATGTTGTTCAGGCAGTAAGGAGTTTTAATAAATTATTGCTGAGCAAGGAGCATGGATATAGTGCTGTGTCATAGAACAGGACATTTTTAAACTAATTCCAGTCTTTCTGGGTCACAGTTCAGCTTCTTTCTTTTGAACTCTTGAAGGGGAATCCAATCTACACCGTGTTAAGGTCAGTTTTCTGAGCCCTTTTGACAGAGGCATGAACGCCTTCATTTTTCACATAGAGAGCCTGATCCCATAACTCAAATGAGGAAGCCACCTCTTAGGCATGGCACGAGTCAGCAGGGGAAACTGGCCTTTATGTGCAGAGTCTGAGACCCAAAAAGTGTGACTTCCATATGTAGCTTCCATCCTCTTGACAAGTTTCTGTAGTAAGATTAACTGTAACTGACATAATTTTAAGGCTAAATCCTGAAAAAGTCTGGAATAAGGCAGGTGAAGTTCTACTGTTAAAAATGCAATGGTTTATTATGGAAGGGCATTTTGAGAATGATGATCATAATGAATGATGATCATAAGGGCAGCAAAAGTGCATCAGGACTACGTTGTCAGAGCAATTTCAGGGCAAGTTTTGTTCCTGCTTTCCAGTAGAAAAAAATCCCTGTGTTCTGGCAAGCTTATTCAGGCCCAGAAAACTGGGCACTTAAAATTCCTTGAGAGCTATGTAGTTATGGATTAAACTATACAGGCACAAAGTGTTTCCTTCGACTGATTTTCCGTGCAAAGGGTGGGGATCGTGGATGCCGGTTGAGTTTTCTCCCTGGAGAGTCGCGGGAGCCTGCGAAAGGCGATGCCAGAGGTGCCCTAAGCAGCCTTTCTCCCCACATCACAGCAGGAGCACCAGCCTTGGCTTTTTAAAAAGCCCCCCCCAACATCAGCTGCATAATTCAGAGATCTCTCCATTTAACGTACTCAGGAAAGATAGGCAGGGCACGGAGTCCCAAATGCCTGGAAGCCAAGGAGGCTGGAAAAGCCCCGGCATTGCTGGCCAGAGCAGGTGGCTGTTTGCACATGACCATGAAGCTTGTTCCCTGCGGCCTGGCAGGCAGGGCAATGGCCCTGCTTCTTAGCCTCTCTCTGGGTTTACTGCTTTGGGCTTGAAATTAATACAATTTGTCATAAAAAATATGCACACTGACCATCCGTGTTAATAATTAACTTAATGAGGATCTAACGGCCTCTAGCCCATCCCAGAGAAGTTAATTGAGGGGATTGTGTTTATAACCTGCCTTGAGAGTCCTAATTTTCTCTTCTGACTCTGCCAAGTCACAGATTGATTGATTGATTTTGGTCTCTTGGAGCAAAATAACAACCTCCTGAGACAGACTTTGGCAGTTTCCCAAAGAGAAAGTACACAGCATGGGGAACCAGGAAAAAAACTGCAGGCTTCTCTGTGGTGTTTAAATGTGGGTTTCTAAATCCTGCTTCCTAGAAAATGCGAAGCAGTAAATGTCAAGCTTTTAGGTGCACTTCAGGTCCTATGGAAAAGCTGTTGCTGTTGGCAAGGAACTTGTGTTGTTTTGTACAGACAATGGATGGTGAAGTTTTTTTCTGAGAATTGGCGTGGGGGGTTAAATAAAACAAAACAGAAGGTCATGCCTGCCTGTTGGGCGGTGGTGGGTGAGGTTTTGCAGAGGTAACTCCCAGGTCTGGGAACCTCCTGTCCAGAAACTGCCTATTCTAGACAGAGCAGGTCAGGGGCTGGCAAAACATGATTCTGGTGAGAGAAGGAAAGGTCAGCCAAAGAGAAATACTCCTGAAAACTGCAACTGAAAATGGAAAGGAAAAGAAGAAATTGCAGGAAAACATGCTGGGGAGCCTGTCAAGAGATCTAATTCTTCCTGTTGTGCCAAAGTCAGACTAACTGCACCTAAGCTATTTTTGGTCAATATATTTTAGAGCTAATAATTCTAATAATAAGATAGCTAATATACTTGCTCTGTTCAATATTTTGTCCTTTTTGGAACAGCTGATGACTTCCCTGAAAAAAAAAATCCTAGTTCTTTCCTGTGGGCAACCAGTGTACCAGTCCCATAAAGCAGAGCATGTACTTCTTCTGTTCAGGAAAAGTAAGCAATCCTCCCTAGGATCCCAAGGAATACATTTGTTGCACCCAGAGTTTTCAGATCTGGGCAGCATCCACACTGGTATAATAAAACTTACCTTCTGGGTGAATGGACCACATTCGTAGATTGCTTCTTTCCCTTTTTGTTTCAGATATGTGTTGTTAAAAGCTTCTATTGTACGAGCCACTGAACCATATATGAATTTTCTTTGAACTTACATTTCTCTCATTATTCACTTCATTCTCTTCAGCTTCTTGGGAATGAGAGCCAGTGCAAAGCAGGAAGCCTGTCAGGGAAGTCCAATATCTGAGGGTGTTATGAGATTACAGCCCCAATCTAATAAGGATAGATTAGTTTTATTTCCAATTTAGCCACGAGCATTTCTGGTTGAGCCAGATATTAAATCAGACTTCTAAAATTGTACCTGTACTCAGAGCAGCTGGTCAGCTGTACTGATCTCCAGGCTCAGTATTGCTCTTGCATCTTGAAAGCCAAATGTGTCTCGGGTTTATTCAGGTAAATCACTGAAATGAGCCTGAAGCGATTTTGATCCAGCCACCTGCAAACAGATCCATGGCTTCTAAACTCGTGTTTTTCATGCACTTCTGTGGTGGGCTTTTTTTATTCCTTCTTGACAAGGAATCTTCATCTGTTAGAGAAATGTGAGTCAGTGCAATTTTATAGGGAGAAAGAATGACCAGCAATGGCCACAGCTGCCATAGTTTGCATGATGTTTGATGCTCCAGCTGCCAGGCATCTGAGCAGAGGACAGGGGAGAAAAGGGTTCTCTGGAGAGTCTGATTCACACAAGTCAACTTTGTTCAGTTCTGTACTGAGACATTTTTTTTTTTCTTATTTGCAATTAAAATGTCAAATAGACTATTTGATTTGTGCTCAGTCACAGTGCAATTCTCCAGCTTACTAGCTTCCATAAGTCTTGCAAGATGCTTTTTTTTCTTTAATCCAATTACAGTAACAGACTGAAATTCATTTACTGAAATCATTGATTTTCCAGGGGGCAGAAGGTGACTTCAACCTTTTGGGAAAGAAGACTTGGGTAACATGAGTCTTCCCTTGTCTACAGAGTGGTGCTTTTTTGGGACACAGCCTGGAAGCACCCAGGAGCCACCCATCAGCTTGGGCAGTTAAACCCACCAAGCCACTACATATTCATTTTGAAAATGGAGGCAATCATGCAAAATAGAAGTTAACTGCTCTGCTAGAGGTCTCAAATGATTTCATTGCCATTAGCAGCATTGCTAAGCTTAATCAGCTGTGGAGAAGTTAAAGCATAACCTCATTTCAGGCAGAGGAAGAGCAGTGTTCAGTCGAGTGGTGCCTGTGTGTCAGTTGGTCACAAGCAGGCTCCTGGGAATGGTTAGGGTACACATCAGTGACTGGGATGGAAATAGTATTGAAGACAAGGGGTCAGACTGGGAGGAGGGCTAGAGGAGATTACTGACCTACTCTTTGTTCACAATCAAAACTCCAGGTGGCACTCAGGGATGATTTTCATTACTTGGTTGTCCTTTCTCCATTTTATGCAAAAGATGTGTGAACAGTGACTCTTTTAAATCCCCATTAGCTGAGATATGAAGTTTCACTGAAAGAAGCAGCAGCAATGCAGGCCCTGGCTAGTATTGTTTTGGGAGGTGACAGATTCAGCTAGAAACTGAAGATGTATTTTACATGGACAATGACCCTTACAAATCAACCTAAAAGTGGAAGTCTTTCTTAATTTTAGCGGCGGTTGAAATTCATTCAATTGAATGTTGAAAGAGGGGTTTTCTGTTGAAAACCATCTTAATTCTCCATCTCTTTCTTCAGCTACTTGGCCAGGAGCGCTCTAGAAGGACTCTGTGTTCAGTTCACGTTGCCGCACTAAAAACTCCTTGCGGGCTCCTTGGGGCAGGTTCACGTTATGCCTCCGAGCACAGAGTGAACCAAAAGGATTCACATCTGCAGCAGCTACACGTTACTCTGCTTATGGTGTGGAAAATAACACTATGCATAAATATCCAAGAAGTTTTCTACTCTCCATTTTACCTTCTAGCTGCTGCTGTGCTGTGTTTATCCCACCTGACTGCAGGCTGTTAACTCTATTGAGATACCCAGATTTAGGAATGCATTCATCCCATGCTGTGCTCATGTAAGGAGCACTCAGCTCTGCGCTGCCTTCTGGAGATGACCCCCCTCTTTCCAGGACCTGGGTGAGGTGTCCTGCTCTGCAAGGCTCCAGGCTAAAGCACCTCAAGGGTCCAAACACAGGCTCCACTGAGACACACTTTCTTCTCTGCAAAGTCAGGCTCAACATGAGCAACAACCTCTGTTTTCCTTTTCTCGTTTGTACTTCACCACCTTTTCTAAGGAGACAGGGAATTACAGTTTAGTGGACAATTTAACAGATGATGGATGTGATGGAAGTAGTATCTCATTTTCCTGTGGTTGCTTCTGACATGCTGATAGCGTGAAAGGTATTTATAGGCTACAAAGATACTGTATGCAAACAAATTCATTAACATATGATGCTTTCAAAATATTTTGTCAAAAAGGAAAATCCAAGTTATGGTTCTCAGTGTCACTGTAAACTTGGCCTTTTGTTGTAAATTATTTTATTCTTTATTTTTTAATAAAGACAACTGTGCTGCCCTCAAATTGTCACTGCTACTGTATCTGAAGTTAACTTTCACACCTTTAATCTTTTCTATTTGATGTGTTTCTTCAGTGGTGAATTCTAACCAGTTTGCCGTTTGCCGTTTGCAAACAAACTGTGTGCCTTCAAGAAGGTATTTGCATATAATAGTATGGATGAATTTTAATTAGTTGAGGAACACAATCTATTTGAGATAGTCTGCATGGTAAAATGAGCTGTACAACCCATCTAGGTTTATATCACCTCAGAAGTGAGCTTAAGCTTTTCAGTTCTGACCAAGTGGTTTGTTGCTTGTCTTGTCAACTCACTCTGTCATGCACCACTCAAGACAAAGCCCCAGAAGCTGTGTCTGAGAAAAGTTCTTTCACAAGCAACTCGTCTTGCTGGAGTCATTCACAAAAGCTGCTCCAGGTCTCTGAAGCTGCTGCCAAAGTGACCGGGGGATGACATGGCCCTTCTTTCTGGGAGGCTTCAGTGGAATCTTAACCTTGTAGTCTCACACGAACAGGTGTTTCCCAGCACTGGCAGTGGGTTATCCTTTCCAAACAAATGCCTTTTTCAAAGCTATGGGTGCCACTACATTTTGTCTCACAGTTATTAATCTACTTTGAAACATTTTCTTACAAAACCTGGAAGATGAGATGTACAAGTGAAAAGCCTTTAGCTGATGTTGTTGAAAACAGTGGGGAAGCACAGCTTGTGCTGTATCTAGAAAAGAGAAAGTGACCAAAGAAAGCAGGACTGGTCTCATGTGTGCCTATGTCTGTGTAGAGTCTTTCATTCTGATGGAAATACTGTCTGGCTTTCACACGGTGGTGTTTCATCAGTATTTCATTGTTGGGTCAATGTGCCTGCTATTTGTTTTGTTTTTTTCATTGGTTGCAGTTTTTGTACTCTGCTTTTTCAGTAACTTGCACTTTGCACAAAATGCTCAACAGGTTACCCCAATGGAACATCTTTGGTCAGAAATGGCATTAAATGGGAGCAGAGGACCACAGGGACTTGTGGCTGGAATGGCAGAGAAGGTGAGGGAGCTCATTCTCCTCCATTAATCACCAAACATATGCTCTCTTTCTCTGAAACATGACCTGTAACTTAGGCCTTCTAATTAGAAAAAGTAATTAAAAAGTTGAAGCAGGGAGACACCCAGGGCTGAGCTGTCCTTGGTTTTCTCCCATACTCTGAGCTGTCAGTGAATAGGGAATAAAAATTGGCTCAGAGCATTAAACACCTTTCAGATGGAGAAATTGCTGGTGAGAGGGAAATGTGTGTGCCTCACCATCCTGCCTCCAGACCCTGGCTGGAAGTGGGGCTGGATTGTGTCATACACGGGGTGTAGGTGTGCACATGCAGCCATGAGGCAGGAGGAGTACCAGGAGGAAGCAGAGGAAGAAACCCGCTTCCCTCTTGTCCCCCAAGTGCAGAAGAGGCAAAGCTGTGAGCAGGAGAGAGGCACCTGAGCTAGGGGAGGGAAGGAGAGACAAAGGAAGCAGGAGGTCACTGAAAAAGCCCAGTGGGTGTCTCACTGCCAATTCAGTGCCCTGTCCCCTGCAAAGCTGCCCCCCCATCCCGTGTCACCCACTCATCCAACCCCCGCTGAGGTGCTGTGGTCAAAGGTGCCTGCTGGCTGTGGAGTCATTAGGGCAGGTTTCAAAGAAGTTCAAAACCAAAACACAGTGATGAAGTGGGAGCTTCTGTGCCAAGTGCCAAGCTAACCTGAAAGGTTAGTTTACTCTTTAATGAAATTCCTGCTTCAAAGTCTCCCTCTCTTTTCCACCAGGGACCGGTGCTTTCTTTAAGCAATGTTTAGAGGACACCAGTCTGCAAGGGTAATCATCCTCGCCTCTGGCAGGAACGGCTCGTGCACTAGCATTTCTAAAAAGGTTCTCTTTGTGAATAATTGAATTTGTCTCTGGAGTTCAAGATTTCTTTTTCTGTGGGACTGACTGTAGCTGTGCTTCCTCCTTAGGTACAGCTTACTGTAATTGAGGCAGAAGAAATGTATTGCAGTGGAGGGTTTTGTGAGCATGACACATAATAGGGTGATTGCCATGGAAAGAGTCATTTGTAATGTTTAAAATACCTCCTCCAGTGGTGAACAGATCCGCAGAAAATAATTAAAGGATCCCCCACTGCCATCCACACAGGAGTGGAAAAAAATTAATGCTGCATGAGATGTGCCTGTGCAGTGGGCACAGCCCCTCGCTGCAGTGCACTGTCGGGGACCCATCCTGGATGATACTCAGAGCCCATCTGTTCCTGACACCCCCTGGGACACTGGAGACTATCAGCCAGGTCAAATGCTTGTCCAGCCTAAAAGGAAACACTGTGGTTCACACATCCACTGACAAGGTGTGTCACTTGCTTGGGCACAGCTTCTTTTCCTCTGAAACCTCCCAGCCTTGAAGGGATTTCTGGGTGTCTCTGGAATGGCAGGAAAAACCTGCACATCCCAACTCTGAGACAGTCATCCCTGTAGCTTCTCCATCAAGGAAAAGTCAAATACAGATGTATCCTCTCTCCAGCTACCAATGAGGTCCACTGTCCCTGGATATGTTTCAGTACCTCCTCTCATCCTCGCCATCCGTAACCTGGTGTGTAACATCCAACCACGACATTTGCAAAGCTGCCTGTAAGTAACTCACCAGGAAAGGGATAGTGGGGGAAGAAACTCTCATAATAATTTGTATTGCTGTGAGCAGGACCTCAAGTCTGGCTCTAGGGAAGAGATGTCTGCCTGCCAGTAGGCTGAGATAAGTGGCAGAATGGGTTTTGATGTCATTTGCAGAGGCAGGACTGTGCTGCTCACGCACATGAATGTCGGCAGCAGGGTAAGTGCCTATTTCGAGACCCGGGCTTCAGGCAGGAATTGGGGCAAAACACAGCTCTGAACTGAATAAAACTCCATCGTGCTGAGAGGTTTCTTTCTTGTTTGTCTTTAATCACCAAGCACAGCAACAGAGCTGGGTGGCTGCATTCAGCCAACACAATGAAACATGGCAGCAGTATATTTTTAGGATGTTAGTTTAGGGGGGGAAACAAATTCTAACGGCAAGATACAGTGATCTAGTAACTCCAACAAGCTGCTCAGGGATTTCTGTGTCTCTTGAATATGCCACACAGCACTTGGGCTGTCTTGTCAATTTGTGATGTGTGTTTCAGATCAATAAAAAAGCTCATTTAAGACAAAATACATTCTCTCATGGTACAAAGCTTACATGACCTGATCAGCAGGAGAAGCTAAGGTAACTGCAATCATAAATGAAAATCCAAATTTTAAACTGAAGTCAGATTTTCTTGGACTCTAGTATCTGCAGGTAATCTCTGGGTTCTTTGTGGTCTTTGCTCTGAACTGGAAACCAGAACATATCTCTTTAGTATTTTTACTCCTTTCTCTGCCTGTCAGTTACAATGGCTTCAATATTCTGTTTATCCTTAGCTTCAGGACTTCTTGATCCTCTGAGAGAGATCTCTGTCAGGTTTCTGAATGACAAGCAGAGATTTCATCCCCAGGGACAATTCCTTTAGCAGTAACCTGGGCACCCAGTGCATTTCCTCCAAGTGCTCTTAGTGCATTTCCTCAGGTAGAAGAGCAATGCAAACAAAAAAAGAACTGTGCAGCAGCATTTATTCTCCAAGACGTGTGGAGCCCTGACGTAGCCTGGCCAGCATTACTGGCTCCAGCTGGAGCCTGTTTAAATGTGACACCAAAAGGTTGCATATGCACAAATTAGGGAAGTGGTATAGATGTTGTTTACACCTGGCAGGTTGCAAAATAGGAAAATGACCGGAGAGTCTTTCTTTTTCACCTTTTGGACCATGCATGCTGGAGGTGTGGGGAGCTCCATGGTTAGCAAAAGTTGGCAGCCAGGAAAAGACACGTCAGGACTCCCTCCTGAGGGAGGGCACTGCTGGCAGAGAGAGGTGCCTGTTTAAGGGCCTGAGACACTTGCCTTCTCTTCCCTGAGGAATGGGCTGTAATAGGCTCTGTCCCAAAGTCCAGATGGTGGGTTGTCCTTGGGCCCTCGAGGATGGAGCTATCAGGGGCAACAAGCCTCCTGCCCATCCATACTGCCAAACACCCACATCGTGAAGAGCCAGCAAATAACATATCCACACTGCGTACATGAGGTGTCCTGCCCTGCTCTTTTTGGCCTGGGGGGAAGAAGCGTGATAAGCAAGAACTCAAACCTGTTTCTTTCTGAAAAGCTCCCAACAGCAGGCCCAATTTGCATGACTTGCCTGCAATGAGGTGCTTTGCTGGCAGGTGTGTGCCTAGCTCATGAAAATGCAGTGTGCTTCCAGGACAGCTCAGAAGGATGCACAGGTGACCTGCAATGGAGACAGGTGACAGGACTTCCAGGAACCATGCTCCTCCACCTGAGGGTGCTGCCATTACCAAAACTGACAGCTGAAGGACAGTACAGGGATTAACCACACCAAGGGACATTGTCACATGTGATGTTGTAATTCATCAAACTGCAGAAAATAATTCTTGTTCTCCTTCTTAGGAAGAAAAAGAGGGAGGAAAAGTGAATGTAGAAACTCTCATCTCACCTGTTTTCATTTCTGGAGATTGTTTTTTGATATTTTGTGGTTTTTAAAGATTCTGAGTGTAGAGAGTCTAGAAATAGTATATGTGAGATATTTTGAACTAACACATGAAGGAAATGAAGGAAGAAAAAAAGTCAGGTTTTTCTTGTGTGTGATCTACCATATCAGAAAATACCACAGAAAATAGAGAAACATCAAGATTGGAAGAGACCTTCGAGAACAAGTCCCACAGCTAACCTGGCACCACCATAATCACTCCTAAATCATATACCCAAAAATTATATATTCAAACTTAGCTACCTGGCATGTTTTTGGGAGTGTGCAAACCAGTAAACTGCTTACTCTGAGTTAATCTGAAAAGACAAAGGAAAAAAAATTGGTTTTCAACACGGGTTTAAAATGTAGGTAATGTTTTCGCCTTAAAGGTTTCACAAGCTGTACCTATTTTGTCGCTCCAGCAGGAAACTGAGGCTTTCAGTTTAATGAAGCATTTCTTTGAAGTCGTGCTAAGTGACTGCTGCACATCTGCCTGTCTGCACGGGGCAGGCCACTTCAACTTCCTTTTCTGAGGGAGCACCAAGAGAGCTACATATTCACCAGAACTTCATCCAGTGAAGATGAAAGCAAGGCGGCTCTTCTCTCTGTTTTGTTTGCTCTCGGTGCCCAGTGTCACAGGTGAGAGTGCCAGGAGGACACCTTGACTCAGTTTATGATGGAGGGTGGTGAGGGGCAGGCTGGGATTAGTGGGTCTCAAAAGGGTGAGCTGTAGCTTCTGGCAATGATTTTCTATTTCCTGACAACTTTCTAATAACTCTAGTTATAATGTGCAGCTAGTAAGGAGTAAATGGCTTGTGCTGACTAGCAGATTACTTAATTCAATATGCCTAACCTGCCAGAATAATCACAGGGATGAACTCACTTGAAGCTAGGGCAATGTGTGCTCCTCTCAAATGGGCCAAAAGGAAAACTGCTTTCAATGGGAAAATTAAAAATACCTTTCTGTCTCTGTGTTTCACACCTGTGTGTATGCAGAGAGAGGAAGAATTGAAACACTTCAAGGCAAGGGTAAACTGTACAGCTGCAACCCCTTAAACAGATTCTTCCCTTCCTCTTCTCCACCTAGCCCCATGTGCTGTGTTAAAGGCTTGAGACACAAGTTTGTCATTCAAGTCAAACACTCGGAAAAGTTGACTAAGGAGGGCTGCATCTTTGTAAAAGGGAGTTTAAACCAAAAGCAATCTGAGGAAAACCAAGAAAAAGTATGATGTTCACAAACCCCCACCCCCACCCCTTCAAAATTCTGACCATGATAAATGCAGGAATACTTCTTATTACCAGCTAGGAAGAACAACTTTGTAGGATACAAAATTTTCCACTAGGAAGGGAAAAACTGCATGTATTTGACTAGCATGATAAGATGCATCTCAAAATCTGGCATAGGCTGATCCTTTCGTCCACATCACTGGGGCGAACTGGTTCTAAAAATAAAGGAAAAATAATTCATATGTGTATTCATAGAAAATAGAAAATGTCAAATGCAAAGAAAGGAATAGAAGCCTCAAAACATGCACACATAAGAAAGCAATAGTAATTACAGAAAAATAGGAATTGGGGGTTTTTTCCCCCTGAGGATGAAATCCTCGCTGAAGTCACTCCAAGGTGAAAGTGGAGGCCTCTATGCCCTTTGTGGAGATCAGACACCTAAAGGTCTGGGAGTTACTCTAAGAAACTTCAATTGGAGCACATGTATGCACTAATGGACACTCTTTGATTTTGAAAAATAAAGTTGACATAAAATGAGATTACTTATATTGGGATGCTAGCAAAAAGTTAAGAACACTTTTGCACAAAAGGTTTTCAGTTAAGGTTTTCAGTTAAAATAATCTAATGTGCTAGGCTACTAAGAAACAATGCAAATTAAAATGTTTCTTCTACATATATAACTTTTGCAACTTAATATATATTACTCAAGTAATTCTTCATAGGCATTCCTTATATGATCCTTAGACCTAAGGCAGCATCAGCATGAATATGAGAGAAAAAATGCTGTGTGCCTTTTGCCTGATAGTCTGATTGCAAGATTCCTAATTGCTTTTTCCTTAACTCTTACTGATGCAAAATATGTGGTGAAATCAGAGAGCATTTCCTATAATAAGCTCCTTGGACTAACAAAAATAGTTTTAGTAATTTTTCTCACAGCACAAGGCTGTGAGACTTGTCATTCAGGCTTATTTTTATTTACCCTCTTACATCATCATATCTCTTAGAATAAAAGATGAGCAGAACACATGCAGCAATGACACAGCAGAGATAAATGTTGGCCATGGCCATTCAGTAGCTTTGTTCTCCACACATCCAGTCTCCAAGGGTCCATGTCACCCTTCGGTGGACAGGTACCAAATTGGAGCCAGCTCTGTGGGGATGTGTCACTGCCCTTGTGCCTTTTCCCTGTCAAGCCAGAGCTGAGGGTGCACGGGGTCCCTGCCTGGCTCCTTCCTGGCTGAGCTGGCAGAGTGTGGGGCACACTGCAGCACAACTGAGGCTGTCTGACCCTGGCTCAGGTGCCCCAGAGCCCTGTACCACACAGCAAAGCAAAGGATTGGTACTTGGCTTCTTCAAGTTAAGAAGGTGAGTGGTGGGCACTTGCAGCTGGCAGGACTGCAGGCAAATTCCCAAAGCAAATATACAGTGATGTTATACACAGGGAAGATAAAATGCAATGTGAATGGGGGCAACAAGTCTGTACCTAAGGACAACTGCATAACTCATTTTATTCTATGGACCCGCATGTCCTTTTGGAAAAGGGACTTTTTGTGTATGGCTCTATGGGAATGATTGATGACTTGTCTCACTGCAACAACCCCCTCCATAAATTCTTCATCTCCTTGAGTTTGGCAGTGCCCTGCATTCAGGGGTTTGGGGACCGCAACACTCTTACTCATAGGAGAGAGAAAGGGATATAAATCAATTTTACTACAACAGCAGCTAAACTAAGTAGTACAGGCTCCTGCTGAAAGCCCCTTCATTTCATCGATCCATTATTCCTTTATATGGCACACTAAGGACTGCCACCTGCTTATGAAATTAATTGAGGAAGAAACCACACACACCAGAGCAGCTCACTCTGACACTGAGACAGACACTCCTTTAGGACATGCAGGAGCTGTTTAATAAAATGGAGAATGGCTTTCTCTGCCAAAGCCACAAAGGCAGTGGGCACGGGGACAGTGCAGGGAATTAGCCAGCGGGGATAGCTCATTTGTTCTTGCAAAAAGAACTGGGGAATAACTGGGCCCAGCTTCTGTTTTATTTATATTACTTGAAAGATTTTCATTTGTGCAGAGGCCCTTAGAGCTCTCATTTCTCTCCCACAAGTGTGACAGGACCTCCCTGGCCTCTTCCAGACACACAGGCATTTGCTCTCCCAGTTGTCTCTCTGCAGTCTGTACTGGTGAAGATTTGCTGTAAAGCTCCTTGCTGGGAAGTCTGTGGTTACAGTTGTAGGGTCTTCATAGTTGTCTGTGGCTAAGGCACCAAGTCATGTCAAAGATGTCTTAGGAAAAGCTTTGTTTAAACATTACTCGCACTGAAAACTATCCTGTTTGTTTTTAAGGCCAGACTGCAGATGTCATTACCCAGGCAGAAGCGGTCCACGCTCTGCCAGGTGCTGATGTGACCCTGGTGTGCATGTTCCCAAAACTGCACGCCACCCACATAATACAGACGCAGTGGTCCAGGACTGAGGGCAGCCCCCCTACCAAGATAGCTGTGTATCACCCCACCTACGGCACCCACTACTTCCAGTTCTCTGCGGCTCCTTACAACTTTTCGGTGTCCCTCAGCACGGGGAGGTGCTGCAGCGGGGATGACACAGAGTCCTTGTGTTCCACCAATCCAAGCACCACTTCTGAATGCAATTGGTGGGCTCTGCATCTGAAAAATGTTACCGTGTCCCTTAGTGGGCAGTACGAATGCACTTTTGCTACTTACCCATATGGGACGAAGGCTGCAAAAATTCAACTTATTGTCAAGGCAGAAGGTAAGTGATTGCAAGTGAGATTTTGCTGTTTCCTAATGGGGTGGGGGAAAGTATCAGGATAGATGAACATTTCTTCGTTGGTGATGGTGACTTGTTTGGGATTTACATTGGTGCCACTGAATGTTGCTTGTACAGTTTCCTATTTACCAGGCAGTCTTAAGCTGTTTTGTCTGGCTTCTGATTAGGAAACCTTATTTATTTGGTGGAATACAAGGTTAGATAATAAAGTAAAAAAAGGTGGTGAGGCAGGCAGTTTCTGCATTTTCATTTTGGAGAAACATTGCGGAGAAGACTGGATGAGCAGCTCAGGATATGGTGGGACTAAGGATGTTGGATCTTCAAACCATGTTGTGCTACTGCTGTGGGAGTGCAGCACTGGGCACCAGAAAGAGAAAACATCCTTGTCTGATTGAGGCTGAGGGCTGGCATCTGCAGGGCATGCTGGGTGTTAGCTCCATAGAAGGATATGTGTCCCCACCACCAAAAACACACTGGAGCAAAGTGGGGAATTGCTTAGGAGAATCACAGGAATGGAGATTTGGCTGCTTCTCTCAGCCAAAAGGAAGCTGGAAGGCAGCATGACTGCTCTTGGTAAGTAAGCCTCAGGGGAGAGTGTGAACACTAGGGAGGATATTTAAATTCTCCCAGTAAAGGAACAAATTTATTTAAACCAGATGAGAATGGATTTGACTGAAAATTAAACAACAGTGGCAACTGTCAGTGTAGCAACTTTGGGAACAGCTATTTACTGTCAGCACTGAGGGCAAAAGCCCAAACTGCTGTGAAGATGGAACTTGGAAGGGGTGTTGAGCAAGCTTGTTGTTGTGCACATGGGGAACTGGATTTAATGGCCCCAGAAACCTCTTTCTGACCCAGGTTTCTGCTAACAACCCAAGAAGGATTGAAATAAGTACAACAAACCTGGCACTGTTTCAGTTCAGAGCTGCAAGGCCAACATGCTCACTCTGCTTGTGCCCAAGGCTGTAGACACAGCAGACCCTCAAGAGTTAGGAGCAGGGTGGGTGCAGGTTACTTTAGGGGTATTTTAGTGTGCTCCCACTGGTAGTTCCTACGCTGGACCATGTTGCTCCTGTAGCAGGAGGAGGTCCTGTGCAAGACTCGTACTCAGAGGTGTTTAACACTGATGGCCCCTGCATGGCAGTGGCTCCAAGCATTTTGGTGCTGTTTTCCTGCAGACACATCTTGGGCAACCCTGTGGCACCCTCCTGCCCCGATGAACTTGCAGAGGCAGTGAGAGCTGGCACCTCTGCCCAGCTCACAGAGGATGGGTGTGTTAAACAGTGCACGCTGGATACTTGTGCCAAAGATGAAGCTGCCGCTCTACCCGCTGTATGGGGGTGTGTTGTGGTAGGCTACGCTTTTGGAACTTTCCTGTGCTTCACAGGGCAGAGGGATCAAGGGGAGTGCAGTGAGGTTCAAACCGTGCTGGTAACCCTGTGAAACCCTCCCATGCTTCTGTTCTTCGTGTGAAGCTTCTCTGTCTCTTCCCTGGTACAGTAACTGTGCTAACCAGGCATTGCTTCTTTTCCCTTGTCCTTGGTTGGTACGGACAGGTTCAATGCTGTTACTGCTGTCTGCAGTGTGGGCAGCTCTTGTTCATATCAGCATCATTGTGGCTTTTTTCAGTAACTACATGATGTAGCAAGCTGTGCTACTGATGACTGCTTGCTAGAGAGAACTAAAAAATTGCATTTGCTACCTTTTGCAGGTTTGTATTTTAAGGTAACCGGATCTTTTGCAATGAGCTACTCCCACTCAAAAGAAGGCAAAAATCCTTAATCCAGCCTATGAGTGGGATGGATAAAGGTGATAGTCTGTGATGAAGTACAGTTTTCATTACATCAAAGTGAATCCAGATGCACTCAACTTGTCAAAAGCCCCCACAGCAGCAGGCCTTTACAGGACAGAGACAGACACAGAGGACTTTAGCCAACAGACTGTTAATGAAGATGGGAGTCCGAGATGGGAGGGGTAAGCAAGCAGTTGGGGTATGTGATGTGAGAGTAGGCAGAAGCTGTTTCCAGAGTGAACTCCTGGGGTGACTACTCATCTCCATACTTGTTGTATTCTGTACAGCACTTTTGCATGGTGGTTTGTCCCAGCAAAATCTTCTGTACAGTTTTGTTCCTGAAGAAACTAGAGATTTGCTTACTTTGTGCTTTCATTATCCTCTCTGCACTGTCCAGCCCTGTTAGGGCTTCTGCACTCTGTGTCCTGCTGTGAGAGCTGGCTCCTCAGGTTCTTCACTCTCATGGACAGTGGGGGGAAGCTGCTTCTGCTGCTGGCTCTCCTGGACACAGCTCTGGGCACTGCCTTACTTCACATCTCCATGGCACAGGCTGCATGCTGACACCACTGTTCTGTGCTTGGGTGCCAGATGCAAAGGAAGTTACAGTCACCAGAAAGTCCCCACTGACAAATAACATGACAGTCTGGGACAGCTGGATATTCTCACTCCCCTCAAGATGAGAAATGAACGAAATACATACCTGTTCTATCTCAACATGCAAGCCAGAGCTACCAGGGGAGCAGAGCTGAGGAGTTTCCCGGCGGTGTGTGCTGGTGCCTTGCCTCCAAGGAAGAGGGAAGGCAGGTTTTAGGGCAGGTTTTAGTTTTAGGATGGCAGGATGCACCACACCCCCGCCTGCCCCGTGGCCAAGGGTCAGAGGTCAGTGCTGACCATGGCACTCACAGCATCTCCCACCCATCACCACTGCTCTTCCTGCTTAAATGCACACATGCACACTCACAGAGCCAACATCTGGACCACAGCAGTGCCCTGTTCACTGCATCACTCTGCCCAGCCTCCACAGCTGGATGGAGCCCTGCATTGAGAATGGGTAGGGTAGGAGATGGCGAAATGGATTTTGAAATGGATGAGAAAGGAAAGAGTGACAAGTTTTGTGGTAGTGGGCAGGTTAGAGAATAACAAAAGGAAGCACTTACACTGAAAAACAGGGTTAATCTTAACCTGACTGACATGCTGAATAGCTTGCTTAGTGAAAAGAAGGTCTGCAGATATCTCCAGAGAGAAGGAAATAGAGGTGCACAAAATTGATGTGAAGGTTTATTGCCACAGAAAAAAAAACCCTGTAAGATAAAAATTGAAGCTTAAAATTATTCTCAGCTCCGAAAGGAGACATCATGATCCTGCAGTGAAGAAAAGCTTTTTTAAGAATTCCAAAAAAAATTCAGGTAATGCTGTGAATTGAGTCATGAAACTGCAACTAGAATCAGATGCAGGGCTTTCACTCAAAAAATGTGTCTATCAGTAATGGTTGAAAATTACAGTCCCCTTCTAAACAAAAAAGTGCCTGTTCCTTGAACAGAAGACTAGTCAGCAATGGTTTTCAAGTCGTGTTTCTGATTTTCCTTCTTGGGCTTTTTTGTTGTTGTTGTTGTTGTTGCTGTTGTTCCAATGATAAAAGAGGAGAGGCACTACCTGAAGAAAGTGTGGTTAAACGAGACTTTAGAAATTCCATGCCTTGAGGACATGACCTCAGAAAATTTGTCCACTTATCCTTTGAAATGGCTAGTGGTAAGTATTTCTCATCTCAGATATAAAGTTCAGAAAGAACTAAAGGGTATTTTTGCAGATTGAAATGAAAATGTTCTTCACTATTGTGTCCTGTAGAATCTGCTAAAAAACTTATCAGTCATGTTGGACTGTGATCATAAAGGGAAAAAGTATAAAGATGGGGTTGAAACATATACACTACAAAATAATAGCTGTTAAAGAAGTAAAGAGGAAAAATTCCATCTTAATTGCTTTGAATTTTTCAGGAGCAGGTCTAGGGAAAGTGGCTAATGTAACAAAACTAAAATATTGAGTCTTATGTTGGGTTTCCAGCGAGTTTTTCTGTAGTGAAGCTTTAGTATCTGAAAAATGCATGGTTACTGTGTAGGATAGTGAGACACCAGGCTGCTTTGAGATAGAAAAGAAAGGTACTGACTAATGTTTTTGGTTTTGTTAACCTCTGTGTCATAGATGCCACTGAAGACATGCAAACACAGTTATCAAGCTAACCAATGGAAAACTATTTTTAAGCAATTTTCTGTGAGATATGAAGCTCGCTGTATTTTTGTACTTTATCTCACTTTCTGGATAAATATTTATATGTGTGTTTTAATGTAACCTTTTAGCATTCATTTTGGTGTGTAGAGATAAGTATCAGTGAGCAGTGTCCTCGAGCTTTGCCTGTTCATTTATATATGTTGTCACTGAGGAGCTGTAGCTGTTGAGAGTTTCCTTAAAGGTGACTTTCAAATATTTTAGGTTTTTTAACCTTTTGTCCTGGTTCATTATCTATTTAGATCTCCCTTATGCAGCTCGTTCTTAATATTAAAATTTTAAATCTTTTTGTAGGGAACACCCTTATCCTTACCACTTCAATTTTTCTGGTTTGCTCTACACAGTAGCAGAGGAAAGGGAAAAAAAAACCCCAAAGGTCAGCACAATGATATATGTGGGTCTCCATGCATCATAGGGAGTAAAGCTTGCAAATATGTACTGAGGCACAGATGTCCAGGACATGCTGGCTGCACTTATAGCTAAGGGTGGCTGCCACACAGACAATAAGGGGAGATAAATTTTAGTTATTATTATCAGGTTTTTCTACTTAAAATTCTAAAAGAGCAAAGTTTTCCTTGAAATTTCAGTCATGTTTAATATGTATGGGATGTTCAGCATAACTTAAAGATTGGTGCAGTGAGAAAGCACCTCTGTTGCTCTCTCTGTAGGCTACAGAGATCAGGATTCACCAGACACAGCTATTTATTCCATATTTTATTGTCAAGATGATGACTGCTCTTGGTATTGAAGTTGTGAGAGAGAATATATTTGGAAAAAAAGCCCAGATGTTGCAAATGTCCGCTTACTGCTACACAATGTGCAAAGGAAGTTTTCATAGTGGGAATGGAGCTGGTTTACAAAAATATTTCTCTATGTGTTTGTGTCCGGACTTCACGATTTTGTGGGTTTTTCTGTACACAGGGTGAAAATGGCAGGAAAGAGGAACTCGTGACCAAGGAGCCCTCCTGTCCTGCTGTGTACAGGAACAGCAGCGTGCTTTACAGGCAAAGAGTCCTCCTGGGTTTCAACAATGCCCTAAAGGTTTCCCCCCCCCAAATCACGGATGATGGCAGAGTCTTTTCCTGCCACGTGCTGTACCACCCGGAGAGAGTCCAGAAGAGCAGCACCACTGTGAGAGTATTTGGTAAGGGGCTTATGCCAACTGCCTGCTGCCTTGCACTTGGAAAGCTGACACTCCTGTCTGGTTCTGAAGCCAGTAACTTTTGACAGAAACTGGGGTTTTTTTTAATATAAATATATTTACCCTGTCATTTTTTCAGCTGCAATAAGACGAAATGTTAGTAAATAACTCTGGAGTTCTTAGAAGAATTTGAGTCCATTCCTTCAATTTCTGGCATGAAAAAATGGTAGATTCATTGCACATATATCAACCCCACTGCCATGCACGTGGCCAGTATCTTACCCTGATGTGTAGGCTTATGTTGGGATTTTCTGGGTTACGGGGAAGCACACTGGGCATCAAGAT
Organism: Dicrurus megarhynchus; assembly: GCA_013399195.1. NCBI lineage: Eukaryota > Metazoa > Chordata > Aves > Passeriformes > Dicruridae > Dicrurus > Dicrurus megarhynchus. Next base: position 628,420 of record VXAD01006095.1, read on the forward strand.
CTAGGTGTCCCAATGGCCATGCTGTCTGTGGTTAGGAAATCATGGCCAAAATTTAGCAAGCAGTTTGAGACTACTGTTGTAGGAAAGTCACATCCTCAAAGGCATGTTCAACTGCTGCCAGAGGCTCTGGCTCTGAAAATGAGGGTCCTGGTGGGGGTCTCAAACTGGTCAGGAGTGGCAGGGCCTGTGAACTGCAAACATGTAGGCTGGCATTTCATTCTGTAAGCCTTCCCCATCTTTAGTTACTTGTCTTGTTCCCTTTCAAGTGGCTTAGGAACTGGTCTACAATCACTAAGGTACAACTGAATCAGAAAATTGCTGCCCACATGAAAACCAGGCTTTATTTTCTCTTTATAGATCTGTTGGTCTGGAAAACATATTTCGTAAGCTCCTAAAGTAAATGTTAAACAGTGGGCCTGTCAACAGTCCCTTGATTGTAGCTGATTGTCCAAGGAAGCCCACAGCTTGAGGATGGCACAGCTATTCAAGGCTAATGCTCTGAATTCAAAGAAGGGTTCAATAGGGAGCAGCAAAAAAAAAGCAAAATGTGTCTGGAGGCTCTTGGTCACTGATGTAAATGTAATAAAAATAGAAGCTAATGATCTGAAATCTCCTCTTGTGTTTGCATGATTCAGACACTTTTTAAAATCAACATTTCTCAAATAGCATCAGTGTTACCCGGGTAATCGTTCAAGGACAATAACACACTTGAACTCTCCTCCATCACTGCTGGGGCGCTTGCCTAGATTCGTGTGTCTCAGCCTAAGAGGTCGCTTTATTTGGCTTTTTCTCTGAATTTCTGTGAGATGTGTGCTTAGCTGTGCATGAACCCGCGTCAGAATATCAGTACAGCAGGGTAGAGAAGCAAACCAGAGAAAGCAGCTGTGGCCCGTGGTGGTGAACAGTCTGTATTTCCCAGTAAGTGCTGGCTGGCTTTGGACCAGGGTGCTGTGCCACCAGCCTCTCTCACAGGGGTCCTGAGGGCAGAGCTGGCTGCAGGGGCTCCCTGAGAGCCCTGAGGTTTGTGGTGGGTGCTGAGGAAAGTCTCTCAGACCTCAGGCAAGCAGAGTCCACCTCTCAGAGGAAGTGTGCTTTTGTGCTCCTACCCTTTCATGCCTCAATTTTGCAAGTAAAATAACTATTTTGCATCCTGTCTCACTCTGTTACCATTTGCTGAGGTCATGCCACTTATGATTGCACCATCCCAGCCTTACTCCATTTACTCTCTTGTGCTGCAGCAGGAGGAGAGATGAAGAGCACAGGGCTTAGAGCCTCCTCCAAACCAGCCCACAAACCTGTGCAGCACTGGGAGAGACACTGCCCAGAATAATCCAGCACTCTCTAGGTGACAAGTGGGGACAAAGAGCCCTTTCAGATGGCAGCAGCTCTCTTGTTCCTCATGCTGACCAGAGAATAAAGAAATGAATATTTCTGTTCTGGCAGTTAGATCCAGCCTCAAATGGGTGGGACAGAACCTGAAGACAGTGCATGTATACAATGTCAACAGCACCTTATGGTGGTTGTATCTGTCATCCTGGCCATTAGCAAGGACACAGCTGGGGAAAAAATGCCAGCTGAAACCTGGGGAGATTTTCCCATCTTGGCAAGCCAGCATCTTCCCTGTCACCCAAACACTCATGCAATTGAACCCCACAGGCTGGGTGGCTTGAAAGTAGGGCAGGGAGAGCAGGCAGCTATGGCACCACGGAGCTGTAAAGGACAGGAGGAGCCGGAGGAGGAGAGGGCGCCCGTGGGAAACTCCTCATGCACGATCCCGCTGGCAAATACTTCAGGCAGGGCTAAACACAGCAGAGACAGGCCAAGTCTGAGGGGTGCCAGTAGTGTTCCCTCACAGTTGTTTGAGGTGGCCTGAGTGGGGCTGAGAATTGCACCAGAGAGGATGGAGAAGGCATGAAAAAATCTCTCAAGGAAGTTGAGAATCTTGGAATGTTGAGTAAAAACAGACATTCAATCAAGATAGCTTTTTTTAAGAGGTTACTTTTGGACTGAAATACTTTAAAATATTTTTCTTCTAGAATAGAGTTCTTTTAGATACAAGTTTCTGTGAAAAGGTATGGCCTTTTCATGTCTAACTTTGCCAAATATTGATTTCTCCTTTTTGTAAGAGTAAAGGCTCAGCAGCAGAAACTACTGAACTAAATATTGAATTTCTGCTAGATCCAAAACATTGGTAAATATCCTAGCAAGATAAATGAATCTCAAACTGTTAACAGGGGTTGAGATGTTAATTGGAAAAGATCTATTAGACCATTCAGAGCTATGTGTGAGAGCTGCCTGCCAGAACAGTTACTCAGCAAACACGACTTCTGAGAAAGCAGAGGACAGCACTCAATACAGGTGTGGAAAAGCATACCCATTCTCATCAAAAAAAAAAAAAAGGAAGAGTATGCACTAGACCAGACATCATTCAGCCTCCCAGCCAACTTCTGCAGTGACTAGAAGATCCAGTTTACCAGACTTTTCCCTGTATCTGAAAAAGTATGGCTGTCTTCTGCCAGCTCCACTACCATCTGTATAGTTTTGGCAAGGAAGAAACAAGAATGAAATCTTAAGATACTCATTTTCTGATAGGAAGAATCTATAACCACTGCCCCAGCCCATCCCCCAAGAAAGCAAAAAAACCCGAAACCCAGAAGAGAAAAAAAAAAAAAAAAGGAAATTCCACTCAAAAAAGTACCATAAGTCCAGAAAACTGTAAGGCCATGATAATTAAATGTAAGTCATGCCAGGCACAATCCATCAGTAACATCAGGCAGAAAAATGGAAATTAGAAATAAAGTCAGGAGAGTCCTTGGTGGATTAGTTGTATAAAACAACAGGGAAACCTGAATAGTTCACCTCAGGGGGGAATGTAATTACCTGAGGTGGGCCTGTATCAATTAACAGGGTAAGAAAATGAGAAAATTATTTTAACCGAGAGATTAAAGTGAGGCTTAGGTTGGAAAGATAAAGAACTGTGGATCTCCTAAGATATTCAGGGAGGGCCCTTGTTTCCAGTCCAGTTTCAGGGCGCAGAAAGGGCCAGATGCACAATTTATCTGAGGCTTTTGAGATTTGCTATATATTAACACAGTTTCACCAGTCCTTACTTAACAAAGTCAGTCAATATTGCTCCAAACCAGGTATCCCAATGGCTAATTTAGAAATGCCAGTTTAGCGAGGCTTACAGCACCTGATAGCTTTAATATATACAGTCAGCTGTGCCCAGAACCAAAATGCTGCAAAAAGAGAAGAAAAGAGTTTTTCGTTTCATGTGGATGTGGTCATCGTCTGCTGCTCTGCTGTGAAGGTGGGCTCTGGGCTTCCTGGCAAGGCAGGAAGCATCTCTGGTGGGACACTGTCACAGGCAACAGCACGTGTGTAGCTGGCACCCAAAATCAATCAACATTTTGGGGGATGATTCATTGGAGCATTGGAACATTCTTGGGAGATACCTTTGGCAAGCACACAGAGGAACCAGCTACTGGGATGTGTTTGATTTCATGGGGCCTGGGAAGGGTGGCTCTGCTGCCAGATCCGTGACTGCAGGATGGTTTCAGTTTGTTTCCCCAGCAAAGCCACCCAAGCCTAGTTGAGGTTGGCGGTGAAATACATCACGGATGCTGCAGCAATAGCTGCTGATACAGGCTTGTAAACCACTTCCTCGACCTCAAATTGCAGCTGTGCACGCTTTTATCTTGCTTGATGTGTGGCTGGAGGTAGGATTTACTTTCCACTCTTCTTATGAAACAAGGCTGCTAAGTGTTACTAGAAGCTGTTGCTGTGATCTGCAGTGTCCATTTCAGTAACACATTTATGTTTGCTTCCCAGCTTACCCTGAGATCTTCATTAGCCTGCAGGACGGCTCAGCCAGCACCTCACAGAAGGTGAGCCATTTTGGAGCAAAGAGTGATGCCTGTGACTGCCACCATGCTACCCCAGCAGGGCCAGGCAACTTGAGCTGAATCAGGCATAGGAGGGACCTCCAAACTGACCGAGCTCATGGGGCAGCAGGCAAGGCAATGAGTTAATGAGGTGCTCATGCCTTTTCCTCTGAGAGATTCCCTCCCCCACAGCAGTGAGCACAAACTGGAGCTAGCTAAGGCCTTCTCTGTTGTGTGGGCCTCTCTTTTAGTTTTGGTAATGGCAAAACCTAAAAGTCTGCTCAATTGCACTGGCCATGCTTGGCATAAAACATATTTATGGCTCATATGGCTGACAAGCAAGCCTTTCTGGCCACTAGCTATGGTGCTTTGCTTCCTGTTCCATCTCTCCAAGTTAGAGCTTTTGATCTGCAAGTATCTCAAATTAAGAAGGTTTTCCTTGGAAACAGAGCTTGTGGACAGGCAGAACCTTGTACTATCCATAACCACCCACTTCACACAATCCATGAGTCAGTTGGTTCTGCAAAATGGTGTAATTTTCCTGGTGACCTATTTCTGGGTGTGGTGTTGGACAGTGCAGGCTTTTGTCTGCACTGTCCTGTTGAACAGAGCAAGGGGTGCTGCTATCATGGGACTGGGCAATAAAACTTCCCCAAGAGCCTCTGTCTGTTCTTCACTTGCAAACAAACACCGACTCCTTTACTTCTCTTTTCTGCCTTTTCTTGCAGGGCTTAAATCTAGTGAGGATATCAGATTAGTATTTCTTCATAGGAAGACTTTATAAAATATTATGACCTAAAAGTGCCTGAAAAATAAGGGAATAATGAAGAGGAAAACAGGGGAGAGCAATTACACTACAAGCTCATGTGCTGTTTGCCATGGCAGGGAAAGAGTTGCAGCTGGGTAGTTTCAGTCAGTGATTGACTTCTGCTGTCTTAAGTACATCAAGCTTGCTTTCAACTAAATGTGGGAACCACTTTCTTTGAAAGGGAAAACAAGAGGGGTTTCTGCTGCATGAGTAGCACATGCTTTTTTCTTCTGTTGAAAAGAACAAGGCCATTTCTCTTATAACAGTGTTTAGTACTTAGCAGTGTCATAACCTGCTAAATAAACATAATTGGGAACATCCAGGCAGCATGAGGATGAGAATTCTCACCCTGCTAGTGCCCAACCCTTCATCCAGCCTTGATATTAAAGTTCTGCCCATCTACTGTTTGTTGAGAAATTAAATAGAGCACAAACACAGATCTTGGGAACAACTGGCACAGAACCAGGGCTACTGCATCTAAAGCATCCAATTCCTTGTGATTTCTGGAAATCTCTTACATATTGTGTCTGCTACAAAGGTATCTAATTTTGTATATTCAACATATCATTGGGCTAGGCAGTCTTTTTCATGGGATTATTTTCTTTATCTGCCTAACGAAGGAAGGATTTACATGGCAATAAGAAAGTGTCTCATTCTCTTTGCACACACTATGCCCATTTCCAATTCCAGTGTTTTTCCATGTGGGTGTTTGTCACTGGGGGCAGGAGAGTGAGGGCCACTCTACATTTCTCCAGCCACAGCACAGGACTGGAGAGGGTTGGAGTCCTGACACCCAGCGCAATGGAGGCGTCCCTGGGCTCTCATTCAAGAGTGTCCACAATCAGAAAAATGAGGGGAGTGGACAAGAAACACAAATAAGAGGAAGAAAGTGCTTTCCTCCAGAGCAGGACTGTGAGTAAACAAGCACTGTCTGTACAGGAGTTTGAAAGCTGGCAGCCAGGAGGGAAGTGTCAGAGGCTCACCTAACATACATGTGTGTGTTTGTGTGTGTCTGTATATATGTATATATGTGTTTGTGTGTGTATATATACACAGATGTAACCTAACAACTGCCTTTTGCTGTCCCACAGCCTAACGTGAGCTGTGTCGTGAGGAAAGCATTTCCCAAGCCGAGCCTCCTGTGGTACATGGATAGAGTGAGCCTGATGGAGCAGCCTGGAGGTAAAGTCTTGCCATCCTATAGCCTAGCAACATACCCCTTGCATGTCACTCACAGAAGTTTCAAGCCCTGTAACAGGCCAGCGTGGTTTGAAATACCCTCCAGCTGTTTTGTTATTTGTTAGTTTGATTTTGTTCCTCCCCTGAAGGGTCTTTATTGGTTTATTATCATGTATCTTCCTTTCATGATTGGTTAATTCTGTTATCTCTACCTCGTGATGTAACACCTTAAAACTGACTGCCAGAGAGCAAGCCGGGGTCTCTCTGTTTAGCCTCCCTTCAAGCTAACTGGCCCCTGCCCTCTCGGGGGCAGGAGAAAATAAACTTGGAATGCAGCTGACAGAGTTTCCACTCTTTTCTCCGTACCTTCCGCTGCTGGCTACAGCGTGCCTACATGCTGTGAGGAGGCGTTGGGCTGCACTGGTAAACTGAGGCACGCAAACCTCAGTTACCATCAATCCTTCAGTCGCTGGTTCTCGCGGGCATCGGACCCCGTTAACCTGCGAGCCAGGCTGGGAACAGCCTGGCCAGCAGAAATTAACAGTAAAGCAACCTGTCCACAAGAAAACAGCACAGCTGCAGAAGTGGATCCCAGGGAAAGCCATGGCTGGTGTCCACTCCTGCCGCTGGGAACCTGTAGGTGTCTGGCTGGCTGAAGGGGAGAGCACCAGGCCTCCTCAAAGGAAACAGCTGGCATATGGCTGTGACCAGAGCCCCCTGCAATTGCCAGGGATGGGAACTATGGTTTGGCATGACCACACCGTTCTTGCCAAATCTTTGACAGTGTCTCAGCAAAGAAACCTGCAGATATATGAGCCTGCTTTCCAGTAGTGATATTTTGCCCAGCTCTGACTTACAGTTTGGAGTGTAACAAGAGGGTCTTGTCTTTTTTTTTCTCTCACCAAGGAATTTCTGTAGTACAAGAAGACTTGCAAGACAGTGAAGGTTTCTATGAGTTGAGATCAACGCTGATGCTGCAGGGGACCCATGAGACACATAAGATGTTCTCGTGTGCGTGTCTGTTTCCCTTCCCATGGAATGAAACAAGGAATGTTTCATCAGAAGAAATATTTGTTTCCTTTGGTAGGTTTTTCATAGATAGGACACATCTAAAATGTTAAGAACACCAAACACATGTATTCTCTGTTATTTAAAATACTGAAGGAACGCCAAGAGTATAGAAGCTTTATTGTACAAGTTGATCACACAGCTTGAACTCTCTGGCAGGTTTTTTAGCTCAAATCTTTGCTCAAGCCTCTAAATGAGCTAAGAAACTCCTGCACAAACAGAAGACACTTTTTTGTTTAGGCAGAATCTCGCTGTAGTCCCCATACCCAAAAATACTCTAGCACAGCCACATGGCACCAGTGAGCTATTATAATCATGTGTTTCTCACTGAGCAGTAGTGGCTCCCTGGGAAACCAAATCCTCAGACTCAGGGCTATGTTTTACATCTTCAGTAAAACATGCCAAAGGCTGCACTGCTGTGGGTGGTGGAGAAACTGCCCTATAACCTGTACTGTAAGAACTGGCTGCATGATTAGGGAAGTGGGGAGAAACACTGTCCTGCTTTTTTGGTGAAAGCGGGAGACTTGGCAGTTCAGTTTTCAGCACCTCTGAGGACGCAGGGTGATGGGTGAGAAGGGCAGACAGATTTCCTCTAGCACCCTCTTGTGCATGTCTCCTCCTCAGGTGCAAATGCCTACCTTTTTAAATTGTTTTGATTATGTGTGCTCCCTGCTGCACAGACAATACCACTGAGCTGCTGACCCCTTAGCAGCATCTTGGGGCACATCACCTGCCATGGAAACTACTTGTAGCTCAGATGGGTTCTCTTGTGGCTGTGTATATTCCTATTGGTATGTTTTTCCACAAAGTAAGACTGCAGCAAAAGCCACAGCTTACTCCTCTGGAAACATAGCTTCAGAGGAGAGGGAGAGAAATCATAATTTTTCTCAAAAATGACTCATTTCCTCCAATTTGCAGTTTTCTAGAAATGTATTCACATTGAAGAGCTGTCAATTAAAGCAGTCTATGTTCTTGCCTGCGGGCTATGCTAATGCTAAGATAGATCCACTCTGTATAAAAAAGTTAAAAGTATTTAGATGTGACAGAAAGGAAAGAATTACATTAATTCTCAGCCATACCTTCTGCAAAGGTGCACAGTGTGACACAAGCCCAAACTAAATTTTCAGCCTTTATAACTACTTTTAAGAACTGCTGTAATCTTTCTGGTTTTTTTCCTTCACAGACAATAAGTCTAATGAAGCCTCAGCTGAAGTTTTTACTACCACAGTTTCAGATGGTAGGATAAATTAGAGAATAAAATAATGTGGGTTGTGTTTGAGGTGTGTTTATAAAGTCCTAAAGCTGTTGCAGCATTTACTACTCTAAATGAGCAGTAAGGTACCCCTTTCTGCAGCTTTGACTTCAGAGAAAATACTACAAACCAATATTTTGGTGATGTAATCTGTCATAATTAAGACCAAGCACAATTAAACTCCAGCCTTGAGGGGCACTTAATGTTATTTGTGATGCTTCAGCTGGCATTTGAATATAGCTCTTTTAGTACTGAACTAATAATTTAAAATAACAGCTCTGCTAATGGAGGTTCTACCTTCTGCTTAAGTACACAGCCAAGATCCTCAACACTTCTGCTGTGTTAAAGAATTGATAGATGTTTCCTAATTTGTGTAAATTTGATAAATCCCTGCTCTTCCCCTGCAAGTTTGTCTTATTATCAGCTTATTGCAGACAGATAAATGTTCTCTCCACACTTCAGCTGAAGTCCTTTGGAAACATCTCTCCTGGAGCAGTTTGCTCTGCTCCGTGTGGGAGGCAGCTGCACTTTAGCAGGGGGTTACATGAGCGTGTCAGGGAAATGCTGAAAGCAGATGGCATGAAAAAAGTATGGGTTTTGTGGGAAAAACTTCTGCAAGTGCAGGTTGCCAATACCTCACTGGGCACCAGAAAACCATCCTAGATACTGGGGGGCCCTGAGAGAGGGAGACTTTTTCCTCTGCTGGCCTCTGCAAGGTGATCTGTCAAAGGAACTCTAGCAGCTTGCATCAGGCCACCACCCTGCTTCGCCTTGCACACTCTGCAGAACCGTCTGGGAGCCAGGCACATCTCAAAGAGCCTCACTGCTCTGGTTTTTAGACCTGTTGCATCTTTGGTAAGGAGTCCTTTACATCAGCCAGCTACTGTGAAATCCCTGTTAGCACGGGCAAGGCTGAGCTGAAATGCAAATGGAAGAGCAGCAGTCAGAGGAGGTGCAAGTGTTAGCACAGAAAAGCAGCTGGAGAGTGGAGAGTTACCTGCTTATGCTGAGATCCAGTCTGCAAGGGTCACTCCCACCCAACGCCCCCCACACGTGCCTGACCACACAGAGGTACCTCCTGGCTGCCTTCCCAGATATGTTTTTCTAATGGAGTGTGTGAGCTTTCATAGATCACTTCCTTCATGGACCTCTTTGGGGAGACATAATCCATCCTCCTAGCCTACTCAGGGAGTACTTTGCCTCTCCTGATGGGAAAAATAAAGAAAGAAAACAGACATCTCAGAACATATATGCTGCTTGGGCGGGGATGGTGTCTCTGCTGAGCTTGCCTGTGTGGTTAACAGTTCTTTAATTAGAAGGAATAACTCCCCCTCCTCTCCTCTGAGGACTCAGTGAGCACTTTTCAGTGCAGAGTGTCTCTGAAATTTCCTCTCAGTGCCTTAGGGATGGAGCTGTGCAAGTGCCACCACCAGGTCATAAATGTTATTTCAGCATCTGTGCTAATAAGGTGACTCTCTTTGTATGGAATAAACCCATGTGATTCATTTCTGGTTTTTAAGTTGAGGTGCCAGGGCTCCAAAACTTTTTCCCCAAAACCTTTGTTTCCCTAGGGATTTCTCAGCACAGTTACCTCAGGTGCTTCACATTTCCTTCTGGACTACTTGGCTGAGTTGTGCATTGAAAGATTATTTGGAAATTTAGAAATTAGAAATTCTTGCCCCTGAACCTTTGAATCACCCACTTTCCTAAAGCAGAATAAACACCTTTCTCATGCCAAATGTTTGCTTTGATTTGTTACAGACTCTGGTAATTCAACACTTACATCTGCTGTCATGACAGCCTCAGGTAAGGGGGAAAAATACTTTATTACTTATTCAATATATGTAGGATCTGTGCTTGACCACTGCCTAAATGTCATGCACTCAGAGTCAGAGGTGTGACTGGGAAAGGTCAGCGTGCTCTGGTACTGACAGTACCAATGTGTTGCTGCTTGGGCATTTGTGAGCTGTGAGGTTACCCAAGCAGAGATCTGACAGAAATCTTGCTAAAACTGCCATGTTAGGGCAGCACGTAAAATGGCATGCTGAATATTATATATTATTCCTACACATTGTTATAAAGTGGAATAATATGCCTATAAAACTGTAAATAATTTTGTCCTATTATGACAGACAGGTGTATGTAATGGAAAAGTTAAAGCCATCACTTTTCCTTGACCCAACAGCAGGGCACACTCCCATTCATTAATTATTTAACTCCCTCTGTTTTACCAGAGCATGGCTATGGATAATTACATGAAACTATCTTCAGCAACTGAGAGGAGAACCCACAAGAGCAGGTGATCTCCTGGGCTTATATGGCTGTGGCCTGTTGTCATGGACCATTTCTGGCAAGGCCCTGGCTTAGCTGGAGAGCACCACATTCAAGTGCACGATCCACCCCAGAGCAGTCAAACTGAACCCTGTGTACAACAGCGCAAATAAGCGATGCCTGCAGCCAGCCAGCAGGAAAGGGTCAGCACTGATAACATCAGCCGTCTGCAAGTGCCCACTGCAGCTGTGAAATGTGTTTTGAGCATTTAACCTCAACTCCCACAGCAGGATTTCTGCTGCACAGTCTGCATTTACCCGACAGCTACTGCAAGCTCTTTGATCTAGGTTGTTTTGTGATTTCTTAACATTATTTTCTAAAGAACCTATGGACTAAATGTGACACCATGTAAACTGTCTTTAGAGCACCAGACATCTGTGGCCTCTCTGGATTTCACAAGTCAAGAAAATTTGGCTCCTGCTTCCACAACACAAGGTAATCAATTGAATCTAACTTTTTTCTCTACTGCTTCAACAATGTAGAAGAAAGACATATAAACACAATAACCGTCTTACTTTTTTTGAAGCAAGAAATTTAGTATCCATTGAAGTTCTTTTCCTAGTGCATAACACACTAGGAAGTACGTTAACCACTGTCAGTGTAACCACAGTTCAGGAATAAATATATGAGAAAATACTGTCTTGATTTTATCTTTTTTAATGCTCTGTTTAGGATATATTCATTAATTTTGGCAACTGAACAGACATGGAGTGTTATTAGTGTTTACAAAGAAGTTAATTAGCATTATTATAGTGTTTACAAAGAATACCTATTGTCTTTAGTTAAATATCATACCTAAATAGAATACTGGAGGAAGATACTAAACACAGGGCTTTGGCCTCCCCCAAAAGAGTGCTCTTTGGGAGCTGAATCACTCAACATAAAGCCCTGGGGCTCACAGAGGCTTGACTGAGATGTGCCAAGGCTGGAACACAGATCACAGCAGTGTTGAAATTAAACTTTGCTGCGTCTCACGCTGCCTTCCCCATCTCCAAAACAGAGACACTTGCCTGTCTGACAGCAGAACAGCAAAGCTGTTTGTCCAAGTGGACTGAAAGCCCTTCAGTCTAAACAAAAAATTAACAACAAAGGCTATAAATATACAATGTGAACAAAGAGGATTCTCCTCACTGAATTGCACATTTTCTCTGGTTGAGGTGGTACGAATTCAAACTCATAATATGAGATGGATCTGAGCCATTTTTCTTCTGCAAGTAGCCCAGGAAGTGTCGCTGTTATCACCGTGGAACGGAGGAACGACACAGACTCCAAGCTCAGGGTAGAGAGAAGGCCGAAGCGCTTTATTAGCTTCTTGGAGGGTTTTTTTATATGTTAGTTAGCAAAAAGTGTACTATATGGCATAAGGTAATTGGTTCTTTTGACCATCCACCCCTTAGGGTGATTGGCCAAGTTCTAAGGCACCCATCTCTAAATATTTTTCTAATTGGAAACATAACAATGGTGGAAAACAACCTTGCTGGTGCAGAGGTTTACAAAACTGTAACATTATTTTGACTTACTTGCATGGGAAAGATAGAGTTCTTACAAAATACTGCTGAGAGCTGAAGAAATTCCTTGCTGAAGCTTTTTCAGCATCCATAAGGAAGCAATTGTCTTTTGACCAGTGCTCCCACCAACGTGTACCAGTCATGGTATGACAACCCTGGGTTAGTGCTTCTCCTCTCTGGATCACTGCTGGTCCTCACACTGGTGCCACCATCAGCTTCTTGAGCAAATCCTCCAGGCTACAGTCGAGACACGACACCAAGGCCAAGCCTGCTCTTTCAGTCTACTGGTTTGGCTCAGTTCCTGCCATTTTGCAAGTTTTTAATAAAGATCTAAGAGACAGCTGAGAATGGATATGAGGGAAGGTGCACATATACAGGCAAGAGGAGGAAGAGGGGAAGCAAAACCAAGGCTGTTAAAACTGTAGCCTGGTTCTGCTTAGCTTCCACAACAGCTCCATCACTGAGCCAGAGTTGCTTAGGCTTTGAGTGATCAGTTACAGCTGCAGTTCACCTTCTCAGGTTTGTTCAGATGGCTTGATATTTTTCCAAAAATGAGACAGTTGTTAAGAGAGATGGATTCTTTTTTAGTAAATGTGAAATTGTTCTCTCGGGAAAATGAATGTCTATGTGCTAGCCACCATCTGTCTGTGTTTGAATATCAGATAAATAGCTAGCTGAGCTCTAGAAATCTTAGCACTAAAAAAATGCTTAAAGGAAAATGTTAAATAAGTTATTATTTGGCATCAGACATTGCAGGTGTGACTCTTGTACTCTAACTTCTTAAAAAATTCCCTTTGCTAGTTGAGAAACCAGTTTTGTTTCACTGGAGATGGTGACATCCTGCCTAAATTCTGATTTTTATGTACGTTTGTTCATCACCCTACCGGTTTCAGGTTGAAACAAGCCAGTGCACTCAAGCTCCTGAGGTTCACCTGAAACTAAGCTGAAATATAAAAATGCTTCAAATGTTTTGTCTCAGTTTATTTACTCATCTCAGTAAAATTCCTCTTGAGTTTCTAGCTTGTGATAGTCTTTCAAACCAGACACAGCCCTGAGGTACGTCTGAGGGAAGCCAGCATCTCGAGTAGTGGGCTACACCTGTTTGACCTCATTACTCAGAACACGGGGAAGAAAGAGGGGGGAAAATGAAAAACAAGCGATATGGTTCCCTACAGCAATTTTTCCAAGCTTGTGTGCTTTTCAGCAGGAACACTGACTTCTACCACAGAGGCAAATGGCTACAGCAGTGCCACAGCAGTCAGCGAGACTTTGACAACAGCACGTGAGTAGACAACGCATTTCCTTTGCTCCACAGGACTGCAACAGAGGGGTTATGAAGCCAAAGTGCAAATGTGGCACCAGTTCAGTGCGTGTTGGGTTGCAAATCTAGAGTAATCTGGAGCATCTTGCAAAATCCACAGCAGCAGATCCTCAGGTCCTCAATTTGTGATGCCTTTTCTCAGAGCATTAGCTCTGTGGTGCTTATTTTCAGCTGCTAGTTGAGAGTCACCACATTACCATGCAAAAATTATTACTACGCTTGGAAAAGTGATGTCTGAGCAGAGGCCAAAAGTCAGGTGGAGTAATGTGTACCAGATTTTCAATATTTCACAGAAGCAATTTCCCTGTTGAGTTCCATTGAGTTAGAAGATAAAGGCTTGGGTTTCCAAGCTGTCAAGGATTTGCAGTGGCAAAAGAGGAATGAAAAAACATTTGAGCATCCCAGTTTCATTAGACATATTTATTTTAATAATATTACAATTGAGATAGTTGCTAGGCAAATCTAGTGAGTGCTGAAGGTAGTTTATAGATGAAATAAATTGCCGGAGAAGAGAAATAAAATCACAGAGCATCAGTGAAATAATGAGATAATGTGGAGCAATAAAGGCTGGCTAATAGAACATTGAAAGACAGCCTCATTAAAGATCAATAAATCAATAAAAAACACCCCTAGGGTGAACATTTTTTCACTAGTCCTTCCCTTTAGAAAATCTCTGCTCAGCGGTACAAAACCCAAAGTGACTTTTCTTTTTTAACATCTTGGTTTGCCTTTGTGCGTTTGGAACAGGCAGGACCTGTCAGTGTGCTTTTGCATTTGCACAGGAGTCGTCTTTCAGCTGAGGCACAAACGTAGCAGCCGCTTTCCATTTTGTGAATGTATTTTTGGTAGCACTCTGGTGCTGATCTACCCTCGTACAACCCACAGCCGTGCATTTATACCACAACCTTGCGACAGCTTCTAATGCTTCACAATTATCCTCTTGCACAGCTCGCTGGTTGCAATTTTTGCTAAAAGCGTGCTGAATTGCTCCGCTATGCGCAGGGGATACCGTGCGTTCCACCACTCATCCCCACATCCCTGCCACTGCTTCCCTGCACCTGTGCCTGCCTCAACACCAGCTGAGAGATAAGGGCCTTGAAGGGTCCTCAGTCCAGCAGCTGTAATTGAGGGCAGTTTCAGAGCACACGGGCACCAGTGAGCCTGCTGAGGCATACACACGTATCCCTGTGCCTGCCAGGGCCACCGAGCTCCTACGACAGTGATTACCATTATCATTTTGGTCCTGGGATGCTCTAACACAAGCCATTAAGTAAATAAGAATAAATAGTGCTCATCAGTGTGCTGTATAGACCACAGTGCTATCGGATCTCTAAGTGTATATCCTTTTTTTTTTTATATGTAACTTTGTAAAATGCCATGCGTTTTACAAATGTGAGATCTGTCATGCTTATTCACATAAAATCAAACACCTAATACGCAAGTAGAAAAGAATTGAATTAATATCCAAAAATCTCAGTGAATTTTTAGAGTGCCCTAAAATTGCACTGATTTTTGTAGGGCTTTTTAATGCACACATGCATATATACATAAACACACCCACATACACTTGAACTCTCAATTTCAGTCAAAGCTAGCAAGCATCTCTCAATAAAGAGATTTTCTTGGTTCTGTCTGGTTAGTCACTTATATCATTTAAAGCTGGTTTTTTTGTCTTGGATTTATAAATCAGCAGTTATACCAGAGACTTTCAGGTTCCTCTGTTATTTCATTTGTTGTTTGCATCAGAGAAAGTCAAACAAAATAGCCACAGTAGAACCTAATGAAGTAGTCATGTGCAGGCTTGTAAGATAATCAAAGGACATGATTTCTTTTTGTACAAATTTGAATGATTCCACCACTGAATCCCCACATCAGGAGTGCCATGGCAGCTCTGGAAATGCTGTGCCATTGTCTAGTTGAGTATTTTAGCTATTATTTCAGAAGCTGTGAATGTGGAGATGGCTGGAAAAAAACAGAAATCTATCCTTATGGAGCACTGATCTTAAACATCAGTAGCTTAACTGTATTAGGAAGGAAAAAACTGTCCATAAACAGATGATGGATGGTTTTTGTGGTTCAGACAGTACTTGACAGAGGAGACTGAGGTTTTGTTCAGTCATGACAAAAGCAGACTCTTTGTGTTGCTGCTAAGCCACTTAATATCTTTAGGTTTCTCATTACCATCAAAGAGGTATAAAGCTTATCATTCTCCCAGACAGCTGTGCAGCTCAAAGCTGGCTCAGTGCTTGCTTCCTGGAACATCTTAACAGGTGCTTGCTCTTTGCCTTGCCTTGCCTTGCCTNTAATTTAATAAAGGTACATTTTTTATCAAACACCAGGTTGTACACCAAAAATGTAGGCATCTTGACAAGTGAATTTTTACACCCCAATCCTGGAATTTGATTTCCTGTTTTCAGCAGGGTGAATAACAGTGGGTTCAAAACACAACCTTCATTTAAAAAAAACCCAAGTGAGTTACTAAAAATGTTCTGTGCCCATATCTTTTTAGGTAACCTCTTCTACAGCATCACAGACCAGACAATTTCAGTTACCAGGGGAAAAGATTTGTTTACTACCAGCAGCCTGCTGAACAGTACTGGTGAGACACTATCCTACAAATCCTCTTCTTCCAGCATGCCACTGCAGAAGCACAAAACCTGGAGCATCATGTCCATTTGACCAGGGGATTTCAAAAAAGGGGAAAAGAGATGAAAAGAGGAATCACAGCTGCTGTGTCCTCACACCACAGGTTGTCACAGGCTTTTGGCGTTCCAGCCTTCTCCTTCCATCTGCAAGCAAAGTTCCAGTGCATGTTTTCTTCCAGCAGCAAAATTTGGCCAGTCACACTCGTGCCCCAGGGAATTCTCACAGCTCATGCAGCGTGGTGGACTGGCCACAGCGCTGGCTGCCGTGGTGGGTAAGACCCAGGCTGGGTGCCACACCAGTATGGCCAGCCTTGCACAGGGTGGTGACGCCAGCCCAACGGGAACTGACACTGAGGCGTATCACCCATGGACCTCTCTGGCACCCAGGCCACTGCTGCACCTTCTGGCAGCTGGAGAAGGACTGTGCTCCTACTCTCCTTCTTCTCCATGCCCAGGACCTCAGAGCACCTCTGTCAGCACACACAAGGGTGACTGTGCAGAAGGGGGAAGGGGAGGGGAATCCTAGCACTGCAGTGGGGAGAGGCAGCTGGAATGGGACTGGGATGCTGTGCTGCCGACAAGAGCTCGCCTCAAAAGGCAGCTGAGCCCTTGGCCGGACATTTTGGCAGGGTCTAGTGTCAGCGGTGTGAAAAATGAACCACTGGGAAGGAGGGCTGGGGCGGGCAGAGGTGCCCATCTGCACTGTGAGCTTCTAGCAGAGCAGCTCACTGGGGAACGGAGAAAGCCAATGGTTTTTTGGATGAAATGCTCTCTGGGCTGTGCCTAAATAATCTTGTCAAATGAACCAGTGGGTGGCTGAAATCAGCTCACACACCCAGTCAGAACAAAAGCGGGCTAAGTCCACAAATCAGAGCTGCAATGCTCGGAATTTGGGATCCTCAGCCTGGTGATGAGGGGCTGCACTGACTCCAGCGCTGTGCGGGGCAGGGAGCAGCGAGCCACAGGCAGAAAACCAGGATTTCCCTCCTCTCTGAGGACACTCCCATGAGCTCTGACTGGTTTGTCCCTTACAGGTGACAGGAGGAAGACCAAAGCCGGTCGCTTCCCCTGGCCAACAGTAGTAGCTGTCCTGCTACTCTTCTGCAGCTCTCTAGTGGCTTTAGGCATCAGGAAATGGTGTCAGTACCAGAAAGAGATGTAAGTACAAGTGAATGGAGCCACAGGGGTGGGAGGGGTGGCACAGAGGGCAGCACAAACTCTAACCCAGCTATTTGGGTTTACACCTTTTCGTTTGAGATGACACATAGCACACAAGGCCTCTAAGTACATGGATCACTAATGCCATTTTTTTCATACAGCAGTAGGAAAAGTGGAGTGTTCTCAGTCCTTTCTTCTGTTCTGTGGGTTATCTTTAAAATAAACTTTAAGAAAAGAGCTGCAGTGCAGCTTCAGGGTGTAAGGAAAGAATAACAGTCAGTTTTTGTCCCCAGAGCCCCCCATTTCTATTAGCCTCCCTGCCAGCTGCTTCTGCTCTCTCATTTTCTATGGTTACTTGAGGACATGTTTTAATGAAATTGTACTTCTAGGGCAGCTCTATTTGAGTTTTGAATAATATATGTGAAAGTAGGCTACCCAAAACTCAATCCCAGTCAAAGAAGTGTTGAGTTTGTAATTATTACCAAAGTTTGATTCCCTACTAAAGCACTCTGAGATCTACTGGTGAAAGCAATATCTAAGAGACTATTATTTACTTATATATCTTACTAACATTACTAAAACATTCAAAAAATCATAGTTAAAATTAATCACTTATGATTCTAAAAAACCCTTTTGAAACACAACTGCAAATCCTGCATATCAAAGGTAAAAACAGGATTGATTTTTTCAACTAATTTGGGATGCAACCTTTATTTACAAATTGACCCAAAAAAAGTTACTAGTCTTTAAATATACCTTCAGAGAGCAGTGTGAGCAAAAGGGCTGTGCAAGGGTTTTGAATGGTTCATCAGGACCACGTTCTGTTCTTTTAAAACATGAATGAAGTAAAATTGTGACGTGGGAGCTGAGAAAGCCAAATGAACACCAGGAGGTGTGCTGGGGTTATAAAACAGACTCAGGGAAGTCACAGGATGTAAGAGCGAATGTCAGGTGCTCTTATAATGACTTAGTGCCAATCCACCTCCTCCTGTGAACATTTTACAACTCTCTTTTATGTGACTTTTGTGTGATAGTGCATTTTCTCTCTTCTGTTTCAGTATGAACAGACCTCCACCTTTCAAGCCACCGCCACCTCCAATAATGTACACCTCCATGGTGGAGTCTGATGGGACTCCCCCATCCTGCCACGAACTGGAAAACCTGTAACATCACCCACAGCTCTTGTGTAGCACACAGAAGACTGACACAGTTAAAAGGTTCTGCCTTTAGAACAGTGATTACAGGAGCTTGGTGTTAATGACCCATACTGAAATTCAGAGCTCCTACATGACATTAATTTTGGAAGCTGAGCACTCCTTAGGACACTCCCTTCATCCCATGTATCTCTATGTGCGCACTACGTTAACACCATCGTGAGTGTCACTGTGAGGTTACATGTGCTTTATTTGAATTGGGCGATGGACTGGGAATTTGCTGTCTAGTCCATGGCAGCAGATTCACACATCACTCTGCCAGCCTGACTGAAGAGTGTTGAAGCTTGTCCATCTATTAAATGTATAGAGATGACAGCTCTGCCGTATGGACACCACGGTTACATGGGAAACAGTGGCTGAACACAAGATTTTGAGCCCTACATGAGCTGTTCTTGAAATTATTTATTTTTATTGTGGACTAACATAACCCAACATATAATTTTCTATCACTGTGAAACCAAAAGAAAGAATCAGCACCATACACAGAAAGAAAAGAGTCTGCATCTCTTGGCACAGGACTGCAGCACCGGATCATGGAGAGTGGTTGGTGAGATGAAAGATCATGGTGCAGGCCTGGTGCAAGTGTACGCAAAGAAGTCTCAGTTGTCATTGGTGAAATCACAAGAAAGTCAACTTTGGGCTCATGTACAAGTCACCTGTGGGCCAGAGACTTAAGAACTGAAGCAAGCCTAAAAATCATTCTAGTCCTTTAGGAAGTGCTGTGCCTTTGAAATAGTACTTACTTTTAAGTCTGCTTTTCAGGAATTATATTTACAGTATATATGAAGAAAAAAAAGAATTTAATAATTTTAATCTGGTCTTAATGAGCATCCATCATTTGCTATCGTCACATTTTCCAAGACCTCAGGGGTAGTTTCCCAGATGGCTTAAGCCTGTGAAAGAGATGACCCAGTCTTCCCCCTGTCCTGCCCAAGCTACAGATTTCCTTGTATTGACACTAATGAATAAATGATGGTGTGGAGGGTGGGCTCGGCTTGGCCCTCTGCACAGTTCTCAGCCAGGTCAGCAGCTGTGTGATCACCAAGGCATCAGAGCTGCAGGAGGAGCACTGCTTTTGGCAGCAATTACGATACCTTCAGGCAGCCAAGAAACCATCCCTCTAAGGTTGTTTGGAAATGTATTGTTACCACAATGGTATTTCCGTAATTAATGCAAATCAGCTAAAATTCAATCATGTCAGGCTTAAAATTGATATTCTGATTTAGGAATGGGATTTGCTTTATTTACTGCTAAACACTGGTCGATGAGTGTCAGGGTTCAGAGCACTGTATTTCCCGGGACTTTAGATTAAATGAATGGCTTACTGGAAAGAATGATCTAACAGACCTTTTTAGCATATTTTGTTGTATTATTTACCTTATAGTACAAGCAGTTCTAAATCCATCATCTGTGCAGAACAGAAAACAACTTTGTTTCCTCCAAAACTATACCAACCAACATTAATTTGAGCATTTCTTGTCTGTGTGGTGTTGTAGGAGCACAGTAGTTTAACTTTTGTCATACTATCCATCGCTGCGAAAGAAGGCAGATTTTTGCCCTTAAAAAAATAAATTGGAAAAAACCCACAAACAAACAAACAACAAACCCCCCCCGAACAGACGGGTAACAGTGTTCCAAGGGGTGTGGAGAGCCAGGACGTTCCTCCTTGCCATTAGACGAGGATTACTGTCTGCAGAATACATGTCGAAGAGGGGGTTATTTCATTATCTCGGGTGTTCTGATCCCCACGGTTGCTTCTGGCCAGAGACGTTCCCTCTGATCCTGAGCAGCGCTCATGGGTGTCACCGCTCTCTGCGCTCCCCGACCGCCCATCCCCGAAGGATGCTGCTGCTGCTGCTGCCTCCGCAAGCGGTGCTCCGCAGGGTAACGATGCCCGGGACCTCCCGCCGGGCTGCGGGGCGCTTCCAGCCTCTCCCGAGGGTTTTCTTTAAAAATCCCTCCGCCGGGACACGGGGGCGGGCACGGCAGCCGCGCTCCCGCCGCTCGCCAGCAGGTGCCGCCGCAGCACCGCGCCCGGCGCCGAGCGGGGCCTTCCCCGCCTCCTGTCCCGACCCTTCCCCTTCATCCCTTCATCCCTTCATCCCATCCCTTCCCTTCCCTTCCCTTCCCTTCCCTTCCCTTCCCTTCCCT